>CM074296.1:6372431-6377431 GCA_037194245.1 Opsariichthys bidens
ATAGATAGATAGATAGATAGATAGATAGATAGATAGATAGATCTGGTCAAATGATAGATAGATAGATAGATAGATAGATAGATAGATAGATAGATAGATAGATAGATAGATAGATAGATAGATAGATAGATAGATCTGGTCAAATGATAGATAGATAGATAGATAGATAGATAGATAGATAGATAGATAGATAGATAGATAGATAGATAGATAGATAGATAGAAATAGTCAGATGATAGATAGAAAGATAGAAATAGTCAGATGATAGAAAGATAGAATAGTCAGATGATAGATAGAAAGAAAGAAATAGTTAGATGATAGAAAGAAAGTCAGATGATAGAAAGATTTTGAGTTTGAATGAGTTTAAATGGATTAGAAATAGCACATAGAATGGCAGCTTCATTGAGTCTAATTGGCAGTTTAAATTTGAATTTTGACAGTTGGAGTTTGAACAGTCTTGGCTCATCTGAACATTCCGTCAATAGAAGTCAATGGGATTTTTCCGAGGTTTGATCAGGATTTTAGGAAAACCGTAAGTCAGACCAGTCTGAAAAGATATAGCAACCCGAGTCAGAATAGTCTGAAGGTCTGGTCCGAGTTTGGTGGTTGTAGCTTAGATGGTCTAGGAGGAGTAGCGTTTAGAAATTTGGCTAAGAAGAATAATAATAATAACTAGATAGAAAAAATTCGTTGAAACGAATTTTAAGTTGGCTTGAAAAAGCCCAGTCAGAAAGTTTGAAGTAGTTTTAAAAGCTTAAAGTTTGAAATAGTTTAAGTTTTACTTTAGAAGTTTTGATACATAGATAGATAGATAGATAGATAGATAGATAGATAGATGTGGTCAAATGATGGATAGATAGATAGATAGATAGATAGATAGTTAGATAGATAGATAGATAGATAGATAGATAGATAGATAGATAGATAGATAGATAGATAGATAGATAGATAGATAGATAGATAGATAGATAGTTGTGGTCAGATGATAGATAGATAGATAGATAGATAGATAGATAGATAGATAGATAGATAGATAGATAGATAGATAGATAGATAGATAGATAGATAGTTGTGGTCAGATGATAGATAGATCGTTGTGGTCAAAAGATAGATAGATAGATAGATAGATAGATAGATAGATAGATAGATAGATAGATAGATAAATAGTAAGATAGATTAATAGACAGACAAAGAGAAAGATAGATAGACAGCTATGCGGTTGCTAGGTTAATCTGGTGGTTGCTAGGGTGTTGATAGGCTGTTGCTAGGGTAATTTGAATGGTTGCTAAGGTGTTGTTGTACGGTTGCTAGGGTATTCTGAGTGGTTGCTAGGGTGTTGCTATGCCGTTGCTAGGGTAATCGGAGTTGTTGCTAAGGTGTTGCTATGCGGTTGCTAGGGTAATCGGGGTGGTTGCTAAGGTGTTGACATGCGGTTGCTAGGGTAATCGGGGTGGTTGCTAAGGTGTTGCTATGCGGTTGCTAGGGTAATCAGGGTGGTTGCTAAGGTGTTGCTATGCGGTTGCTAGGGTAATCTGAGTGGTTGCTAGGGTGTTGCTATGCGGTTGCTAGGGTATTCTGAGTGGTTGCTAGGGTGTTGCTATGCGGTTGCTAGGGTAATCTGAATGGTTGCTAGGGTGTTGCTATGCGGTTGCTAAGGTAGTCTGAGTGGTTGCTAAGGTGTTGCTATGCGGTTGCTAGGGTAATCAGGGTGGTTGCTAAGGTGTTGCTATGCGGTTGCTAGGGTAATCTGAGTGGTTGCTAGGGTGTTGCTATGCGGTTGCTAAGGTATTCTGAGTGGTTGCTAGGGTGTTGCTATGCGGTTGCTAAGGTATTCTGAGTGGTTGCTAGGGTGTTGCTATGCAGTTGTGGTCGATAGATAGATAGATAGATAGATAGATAGATAGTTGTGGTCAGTTGATAGATAGATAGATAGATAGATAGATAGATAGATAGATAGATAGATAGATAGATAGATAGATAGATAGATGTGGTCAAATGATAGATAGATAGATAGATAGATAGATAGATAGATAGATAGATAGATAGATAGATAGATAGATAGATAGATAGATAGATAGATGTGGTCAAATGATAGATAGATAGATAGATAGATAGATAGATAGATAGATAGATAGATAGATAGATAGATAGATAGATAGATAGATAGATAGATAGATGTGGTCAAATGATAGATAGATAGATAGATAGATAGATAGATAGATAGATAGATAGATAGATAGATAGATAGATAGATAGATAGATAGATAGATAGATAGATAGATAGATGTGGTCAAATGATAGATAGATAGATAGATAGATAGATAGATAGATAGATAGATAGATAGATAGTTGTGGTCAAATGATAGATAGATAGATAGATAGATAGATAGATAGATAGATAGATAGATAGATAGATAGATAGATAGATAGATAGATAGATAGATAGATAGATAGTTGTGGTCAGATGATAGATAGATAGATAGATAGATAGATAGATAGATAGATAGATAGATAGATAGATAGATAGATAGATAGATAGATAGATAGATAGATGTGGTCAAATGATAGATAGATAGATAGATAGATAGATAGATAGATAGATAGATAGATAGATAGATAGATAGATAGATAGATAGATAGATAGATAGATAGATAGAAAGATAGATAGATAGATAGATAGATAGATAGATGTGGTCAAATGATAGATAGATAGATAGATAGATAGATAGATAGATAGATAGATAGATAGTTGTGGTCAAATGATAGATAGATAGATAGATAGATAGATAGATAGATAGATAGATAGATAGATAGATAGATAGATAGATAGATAGATAGATAGATGTGGTCAGATGATAGATAGATAGATAGATAGATAGATAGATAGATAGATAGATAGATAGATAGATAGATAGATAGATAGATAGATAGATAGATAGATGTGGTCAAATGATAGATAGATAGATAGATAGATAGATAGATAGATAGATAGATAGATAGTTGTGGTCAAATGATAGATAGATAGATAGATAGATAGATAGATAGATAGATAGATAGATAGATAGATAGATAGATAGATAGATAGATAGATAGATAGATAGATAAATAGATAGATCGATCGATGGATAGTTGTGGCCGATAGATAGATAGATAGATAGATAGATAGATAGATAGATAGATAGATAGATAGATAGATAGATCGATAGATAGTTGTGGCCGATAGATAGATAGATAGATAGATAGATAGATAGATAGATAGATAGATAGATAGATAGATAGATAGTTGTGGTCGATAGATAGATAGATAGTTGTGGTCGATAGATAGATAGATAGATAGATAGATAGATAGATAGATAGATAGATAGATAGATAGATAGATAGATAGATAGATGGTTGTGGTTAGATGATAGATAGATAGATAGATAGATAGATAGATAGATAGATAGATAGATAGATAGATAGATAGATAGATAGATAGATAGATAGATAGATAGATAGTTGTGTTCAAATGATAGATAGATAGATAGATAGATAGATAGATAGATAGATAGATAGATAGATAGATAGATAGATAGATAGATAGATAGATAGTTTGTTGTGGTCAAATGATAGATAGATAGATAGATAGATAGATAGATAGATAGATAGATAGATAGATAGATAGATGGTTGTGGTTAGATGATAGATAGATAGATAGATAGATAGATAGATAGATAGATAGATAGATAGATAGATAGATAGATAGATAGACGAGTTAGAGTTTCAATGAGTTTAAATGGCTTAGAAAAAGTACATACAATTTCAGTTTAGAGTTTTGAGTCTAATGGGCTTCCGTAGTTGGCTCATTTTGACATTCCTTCAATGAAAGTCAATGGGATTTTTCCGAGTTTTAATCAGGATTTTTAGGAAAACCAGCAGTCAGATCAGTCCAAAAAGATATAGCAACTCGAGTCAGAACAGTTTGAAGGTCTGACCCGAGTTTGGAGTTTGTAGAGTTAAAGCTCTAGGAGGAGTAGGAGTTGGAAATTTTAGTCTCAGAAGAATAATAATAATAATAATAACTAGATAGAAAAGTTCGTCGAGACAAACTTTAAGTTGGCTTGAAAAAGCCTAGCTAGAAAAATTTGAAACAGTTTGAAAAGCTTGAAGTTTGAAATAGTTCAAGTTTTACTTTAGAAGATAGATAGATAGATAGATAGATAGATAGATAGATAGATAGATAGATAGATAGATAGTTAGTTGTGGTCAGATAGATAGATAGATAGATAGATAGAAATGCTCAGATAGATAGATAGATAGATAGATAGATAGATAGATAGATAGATAGAAATGCTCAGATAGATAGATAGATAGATAGATAGATAGATAGATAGATAGATAGATAGATAGATAGATAGAAATAGTAAGACAGATTGATAGACAGACAAAGAGAAAGATAGATAGATAGCTATGCGGTTGCTACGGTAATATGAATGGTTGCTAGGGTGTTGCTATGCGGTTGCTAGGGTAATCGAGGTGGCTGCTAAGGTGTTGCTATGCGGTTGCTAGGGTAATCGGGTTGGCTGCTAAGGTGTTGCTATGCGGTTGCTAGGGTAATCGGGGAGGTTGCTAAGGTGTTGGTATGCGGTTGCTAGGGTAATCGGGGTGGTTGCTAGGGTGTTGCTATGCGGTTGCTAGGGTAATTGGGGGTTGTTGCTAGGGTGTTGCTATGCGGTTGCTAGGGTAATCGGAGTGGTTGCTAGGTTGTTGCTATGCGGTTGCTAGGGTAATCTGGGTGGTTGCTAGGGTGTTGCTATGCGGTTGCTAGGGTAATCTGGGTGGTTGCTAGGGTGTTGCTATGCGGTTGCTAGGGTAATCGGGGTGGTTGCTAGGGTGTTGCTATGAGGTTGCTAGGGTAATCGGGATGGTTGCTAGGCACTTGCTATGCGGTTGCTAGTGTGTTCCTATGCGGTTGCTAGGGTAATCTGAGTGGTTGCTAGGCAGTTGCCATGGTTTTCTGA
>CM074296.1:6379931-6394931 GCA_037194245.1 Opsariichthys bidens
GATAGATAGATAGATAGATAGATAGATAGATAGATAGATAGATAGATAGATAGATAGATAGATAGATAGATAGATAGATAGATAGATAGATAGATGTGGTCAAATGATAGATAGATAGATAGATAGATAGATAGATAGATAGATAGATAGATAGATAGATAGATAGATAGATAGATAGATAGATAGATAGATAGATAGATAGATGTGGTCAAATGATAGATAGATAGATAGATAGATAGATAGATAGATAGATAGATAGATAGATAGATAGATAGATAGATAGATAGATAGATAGATAGATAGATGTGGTCAAATGATAGATAGATAGATAGATAGATAGATAGATAGATAGATAGATAGATAGATCTGGTCAAATGATAGATAGATAGATAGATAGATAGATAGATAGATAGATAGATAGATAGATAGATAGATAGATAGATAGATAGATAGATAGATAGATAGATAGATAGATAGATAGATCTGGTCAAATGATAGATAGATAGATAGATAGATAGATAGATAGATAGATAGATAGATAGATAGATAGATAGATAGATAGATAGAGATAGATAGAAATAGTCAGATGATAGATAGAAAGATAGAAATAGTCAGATGATAGAAAGATAGAATAGTCAGATGATAGATAGAAAGAAAGAAATAGTTAGATGATAGAAAGAAAGTCAGATGATAGAAAGATTTTGAGTTTGAATGAGTTTAAATGGATTAGAAATAGTACATAGAATGGCAGCTTCATTGAGTCTAATTGGCAGTTTAAATTTGAATTTTGACAGTTGGAGTTTGAACAGTCTTGGCTCATCTGAACATTCCGTCAATAGAAGTCAATGGGATTTTTCCGAGGTTTGATCAGGATTTTTAGGAAAACCGTAAGTCAGACCAGTCTGAAAAGATATAGCAACCCGAGTCAGAATAGTCTGAAGGTCTGGTCCGAGTTTGGTGGTTGTAGCTTAGATGGTCTAGGAGGAGTAGCGTTTAGAAATTTGGCTAAGAAGAATAATAATAATAACTAGAACGTACATTTCCTGAAGGAAATGTGAATGGTGCTTGCAGTGGCAAAATTCGTCACTCGGTTGCTAGGGTGTTTCTAGGCAGTTTCTAAGGTGTTCTACGTGGTTGCTAGACGGTTGCTAGGCAGTTGCTAAGGTGTTAGGGGTGGTTGCTAAGATGTTGCTAGCCGGTTGCTAGGGTGTTCTGGGTGGTTGCTAGGCGGTTGCTAGGCAGTTGCTAAGGTACTTGGAGTGGTTGCTAAGATGTTGCTAGGCGGTTGCTAAGGTGTTCTGGGTGGTTGCTAGGTGGTTGCTATGGTAACCAGGGTGGTTGCTAGGGTATTGCTAGGCAGTTGCTAAGGTACTTTGGGTGGTCACCACAGTGTTGCTAGGCGGTTGCTAGGGTGTTCTGGGTGGTTGCTAGGCGGTTGCTATGGTAACCGGGGTGGTTGCTAGGGTGTTGCTAGGCAGTTGCTAAGGTATTTGGGTGGTTGCTAAGATGTAGCTAGGCGGTTGCTAAGGTGTTCTGGGTGGTTACTAGGTGGTTGCTAGGCAGTTGCTATGGTAACCAGGGTGGTTGCTAGGGTGTTGCTAGGCAGTTGCTAAGGTACTTTGGGTGGTCACCACAGTGTTGCTAGGCGGTTGCTAGGGTGTTCTGGGTGGTTGCTAGGCGGTTGCTATGGTAACCGGGGTGGTTGCTAGGGTGTTGCTAGGCAGTTGCTAAGGTACCTAGGGTGGTTGCTAAGAAGTTGCTAGGCGGTTGCTAGGGTGTTTTAGGTGGTTGCTAGGCGGTTGCTATGGTAACCAGGGTGGTTGCTATGGTAACTTGGGTGGTTGCTAGGGTGTTACTTGGTGGTTGGTAGTTGTCACAGATAGTTACTATGGAGTTATATAGGGTTCTTAGCTTGATATCAGCCCACTTTAGGTCTTAGCTAATCAGTATTAGCATGTAGCTATTCACCGCTAGCATGTGTAGCATGTTGAAAGTCCAGTTTGCTAGCATGAGTCAAAAGATCCAACAACCATGTCTGTACGATGTTCTGATGCTGAGATATAGGTCTTGCTAATCAGTTGCTAGGGTACTTTGTTTGGTTGCTAGGGAGTGGCTTGGCAGCTGACAGGCTTAAACTAATAGACTGCATGTGTGCCCATATCAAAAATGCCATACTCGCGTGTCTCTTTGATGCTTTCATCCATTTAAATCCATTTCATATATTTTTCAATGGAAGTCTTTGAGGTGGTTGCTAGGGTGCTCTAAGTGGTTGCTATGGTGTGGATATAATGAAGATTTTAGGTCATTGCTGATTGGCTACTTGATCAGATGTCAAATGAGTGAGAGAGAGTGAGAGAGAAAGGGTTCCTCGGGCCCTGCGTGTGTGTCTGTGAGTGAGAAAGTGACAGTTGAGATTCACGGAATGTTCGTGAATTTGAATTTTTCAATGCAAAGTCTATGGGAGTTTTTTCGCCGCTTTTTTGTCCGCTGTACGAACGTTGTCGGTCCGATCGCTTATAAAAGTCATAGCACACCTCTCCTCAATGAGCCGGTCGATTTGACACCTCATTCATGGGGCTAGGACAAACGGTGCGGGACGAGTTACGTGCCAAAGTTTTGTCCGGAAGAATAATAATAATAACTAGAACGTACATTTCCTGAAGGAAATGTGAATGGTGCTTGCAGTGGCAAAATTCGTCACTCGGTTGCTAGGGTGTTTCTAGGCAGTTTCTAAGGTGTTCTACGTGGTTGCTAGACGGTTGCTAGGCAGTTGCTAAGGTGTTAGGGGTGGTTGCTAAGATGTTGCTAGCCGGTTGCTAGGGTGTTCTGGGTGGTTGCTAGGCGGTTGCTAGGCAGTTGCTAAGGTACTTGGAGTGGTTGCTAAGATGTTGCTAGGCGGTTGCTAAGGTGTTCTGGGTGGTTGCTAGGTGGTTGCTATGGTAACCAGGGTGGTTGCTAGGGTATTGCTAGGCAGTTGCTAAGGTACTTTGGGTGGTCACCACAGTGTTGCTAGGCGGTTGCTAGGGTGTTCTGGGTGGTTGCTAGGCGGTTGCTATGGTAACCGGGGTGGTTGCTAGGGTGTTGCTAGGCAGTTGCTAAGGTATTTGGGGTGGTTGCTAAGATGTAGCTAGGCGGTTGCTAAGGTGTTCTGGGTGGTTACTAGGTGGTTGCTAGGCAGTTGCTATGGTAACCAGGGTGGTTGCTAGGGTGTTGCTAGGCAGTTGCTAAGGTACTTTGGGTGGTCACCACAGTGTTGCTAGGCGGTTGCTAGGGTGTTCTGGGTGGTTGCTAGGCGGTTGCTATGGTAACCGGGGTGGTTGCTAGGGTGTTGCTAGGCAGTTGCTAAGGTACCTAGGGTGGTTGCTAAGAAGTTGCTAGGCGGTTGCTAGGGTGTTTTAGGTGGTTGCTAGGCGGTTGCTATGGTAACCAGGGTGGTTGCTATGGTAACTTGGGTGGTTGCTAGGGTGTTACTTGGTGGTTGGTAGTTGTCACAGATAGTTACTATGGAGTTATATAGGGTTCTTAGCTTGATATCAGCCCACTTTAGGTCTTAGCTAATCAGTATTAGCATGTAGCTATTCACCGCTAGCATGTGTAGCATGTTGAAAGTCCAGTTTGCTAGCATGAGTCAAAAGATCCAACAACCATGTCTGTACGATGTTCTGATGCTGAGATATAGGTCTTGCTAATCAGTTGCTAGGGTACTTTGTTTGGTTGCTAGGGAGTGGCTTGGCAGCTGACAGGCTTAAACTAATAGACTGCATGTGTGCCCATATCAAAAATGCCATACTCGCGTGTCTCTTTGATGCTTTCATCCATTTAAATCCATTTCATATATTTTTCAATGGAAGTCTTTGAGGTGGTTGCTAGGGTGCTCTAAGTGGTTGCTATGGTGTGGATATAATGAAGATTTTAGGTCATTGCTGATTGGCTACTTGATCAGATGTCAAATGAGTGAGAGAGAGTGAGAGAGAAAGGGTTCCTCGGGCCCTGCGTGTGTGTCTGTGAGTGAGAAAGTGACAGTTGAGATTCACGGAATGTTCGTGAATTTGAATTTTTCAATGCAAAGTCTATGGGAGTTTTTTCGCCGCTTTTTTGTCCGCTGTACGAACGTTGTCGGTCCGATCGCTTATAAAAGTCATAGCACACCTCTCCTCAATGAGCCGGTCGATTTGACACCTCATTCATGGGGCTAGGACAAACGGTGCGGGACGAGTTACGTGCCAAAGTTTTGTCCGGAAGAATAATAATAACTAGAACGTACATTTCCTGAAGGAAATGTGAATGGTGCTTGCAGTGGCAAAATTCGTCACTCGGTTGCTAGGGTGTTTCTAGGCAGTTTCTAAGGTGTTCTGCGTGGTTGCTAGACGGTTGCTAGGCAGTTGCTAAGGTAATAGGGGTGGTTGCTAAGATGTTGCTAGGCGGTTGCTAAGGTGTTCTGGGTGGTTGCTAGGCGGTTGCTAGGCAGTTGCTAAGGTACTTGGAGTGGTTGCTAAGATGTTGCTAGGCGGTTGCTAAGGTGTTCTGGGTGGTTGCTAGGTGGTTGCTATGGTAACCGGGTGGTTGCTAGGGTGTTGCTAGGCAGTTGCTAAGGTACTTTGGGTGGTCACCACAGTGTTGCTAGGCGGTTGCTAGGGTGTTCTGGGTGGTTGCTAGGCGGTTGCTATGGTAACCGGGGTGGTTGCTAGGGTGTTGCTAGGCAGTTGCTAAGGTACTTTGGGTGGTCACCACAGTGTTGCTAGGCGGTTGCTAAGGTGTTCTGGGTGGTTGCTAGGCGGTTGCTATGGTAACCGGGGTGGTTGCTAGGGTGTTGCTAGGCAGTTGCTAAGGTATTTGGGGTGGTTGCTAAGATGTAGCTAGGCGGTTGCTAAGGTGTTCTGGGTGGTTACTAGGTGGTTGCTAGGCAGTTGCTATGGTAACCAGGGTGGTTGCTAGGGTGTTGCTAGGCAGTTGCTAAGGTACCTAGGGTGGTTGCTAAGAAGTTGCTAGGCGGTTGCTAGGGTGTTTTAGGTGGTTGCTAGGCGGTTGCTATGGTAACCGGGGTGGTTGCTAGGGTGTTGCTAGGCAGTTGCTAAGGTACCTAGGGTGGTTGCTAAGAAGTTGCTAGGCGGTTGCTAGGGTGTTTTAGGTGGTTGCTAGGCGGTTGCTATGGTAACCAGGGTGGTTGCTATGGTAACTTGGGTGGTTGCTAGGGTGTTACTTGGTGGTTGGTAGTTGTCACAGATAGTTACTATGGAGTTATATAGGGTTCTTAGCTTGATATCAGCCCACTTTAGGTCTTAGCTAATCAGTATTAGCATGTAGCTATTCACCGCTAGCATGTGTAGCATGTTGAAAGTCCAGTTTGCTAGCATGAGTCAAAAGATCCAACAACCATGTCTGTACGATGTTCTGATGCTGAGATATAGGTCTTGCTAATCAGTTGCTAGGGTACTTTGTTTGGTTGCTAGGGAGTGGCTTGGCAGCTGACAGGCTTAAACTAATAGACTGCATGTGTGCCCATATCAAAAATGCCATACTCGCGTGTCTCTTTGATGCTTTCATCCATTTAAATCCATTTCATATATTTTTCAATGGAAGTCTTTGAGGTGGTTGCTAGGGTGCTCTAAGTGGTTGCTATGGTGTGGATATAATGAAGATTTTAGGTCATTGCTGATTGGCTACTTGATCAGATGTCAAATGAGTGAGAGAGAGTGAGAGAGAAAGGGTTCCTCGGGCCCTGCGTGTGTGTCTGTGAGTGAGAAAGTGACAGTTGAGATTCACGGAATGTTCGTGAATTTGAATTTTTCAATGCAAAGTCTATGGGAGTTTTTTCGCCGCTTTTTTGTCCGCTGTACGAACGTTGTCGGTCCGATCGCTTATAAAAGTCATAGCACACCTCTCCTCAATGAGCCGGTCGATTTGACACCTCATTCATGGGGCTAGGACAAACGGTGCGGGACGAGTTACGTGCCAAAGTTTTGTCCGGAAGAATAATAATAATAATAATAAGGATTTAGAAGAGTATGAATGATGCTTGCTTAGGCAAGCACCATTAATAACTAGAATGTACATTTCCTGAAGGAAATGTGAATGGTGCTTGC
Source organism: Opsariichthys bidens (assembly GCA_037194245.1). Taxonomy (NCBI): domain Eukaryota; kingdom Metazoa; phylum Chordata; class Actinopteri; order Cypriniformes; family Xenocyprididae; genus Opsariichthys; species Opsariichthys bidens. The sequence goes on from CM074296.1 coordinate 6,386,015, forward strand.
AGTGGCAAAATTCGGCACTCGGTTGCTAGGGTGTTTCTAGGCAGTTTCTAAGGTGTTCTGCGTGGTTGCTAGACGGTTGCTAGGCAGTTGCTAAGGTAATAGGGGTGGTTGCTAAGATGTTGCTAGGCGGCTGCTAAGGTGTTCTGGGTGGTTGCTAGGTGGTTGCTAGGCGGTTGCTATGGTAACCTGGGTGGTTGCTAGGTGGTTGCTAGGCAGTTGCTAAGGTACTTGGGGTGGTTGCTAAGATGTTGCTAGGCGGTTGCTAAGGTGTTCTGGGTGGATGCTAGGTGGTTGCTATGGTAACCAGGGTGGTTGCTAGGGTGTTGCTAGTTGCTAAGGTACTTTGGGTGATCACCACAATGTTGCTAGGCGGTTACTAGGGTGTTCTGGGTGGTTGCTAGGCGGTTGCTATGGTAACCGGGGTGGTTGCTAGGGTGTTGCTAGGCAGTTGCTAAGGTATTTGGGGTGGTGGCTAAGATGTAGCTAGGCGGTTGCTAGGGTGTTTTAGGTGGTTGCTAGGCGGTTGCTATGGTAACCGGGTGGTTGCTAGGGTGTTGCTAGGCAGTTGCTAAGGTATTTGGGGTGGTTGCTAAGATGTAGCTAGGCGGTTGCTAAGGTGTTCTGGGTGGTTACTAGGTGGTTGCTAGGCAGTTGCTATGGTAACCGGGGTGGTTGCTAGGGTGTTGCTAGGCAGTTGCTAAGGTACTTTGGGTGGTCACCACAGTGTTGCTAGGCGGTTGCTAGGGTGTTCTGGGTGGTTGCTAGGCGGTTGCTATGGTAACCGGGGTGGTTGCTAGGGTGTTGCTAGGCAGTTGCTAAGGTACCTAGGGTGGTTGCTAAGAAGTTGCTAGGCGGTTGCTAGGGTGTTTTAGGTGGTTGCTAGGCGGTTGCTATGGTAACCAGGGTGGTTGCTATGGTAACTTGGGTGGTTGCTAGGGTGTTACTTGGTGGTTGGTAGTTGTCACAGATAGTTACTATGGAGTTATATAGGGTTCTTAGCTTGATATCAGCCCACTTTAGGTCTTAGCTAATCAGTATTAGCATGTAGCTATTCACCGCTAGCATGTGTAGCATGTTGAAAGTCCAGTTTGCTAGCATGAGTCAAAAGATCCAACAACCATGTCTGTACGATGTTCTGATGCTGAGATATAGGTCTTGCTAATCAGTTGCTAGGGTACTTTGTTTGGTTGCTAGGGAGTGGCTTGGCAGCTGACAGGCTTAAACTAATAGACTGCATGTGTGCCCATATCAAAAATGCCATACTCGCGTGTCTCTTTGATGCTTTCATCCATTTAAATCCATTTCATATATTTTTCAATGGAAGTCTTTGAGGTGGTTGCTAGGGTGCTCTAAGTGGTTGCTATGGTGTGGATATAATGAAGATTTTAGGTCATTGCTGATTGGCTACTTGATCAGATGTCAAATGAGTGAGAGAGAGTGAGAGAGAAAGGGTTCCTCGGGCCCTGCGTGTGTGTCTGTGAGTGAGAAAGTGACAGTTGAGATTCACGGAATGTTCGTGAATTTGAATTTTTCAATGCAAAGTCTATGGGAGTTTTTTCGCCGCTTTTTTGTCCGCTGTACGAACGTTGTCGGTCCGATCGCTTATAAAAGTCATAGCACACCTCTCCTCAATGAGCCGGTCGATTTGACACCTCATTCATGGGGCTAGGACAAACGGTGCGGGACGAGTTACGTGCCAAAGTTTTGTCCGGAAGAATAATAATAATAACTAGAATGTACATTTCCTGAAGGAAATGTGAATGGTGCTTGCAGTGGCAAAATTCGGCTCTCGGTTGCTAGGGTGCAGTAAATGGTTGCTAGGGAATGGCTAGGCAGTTAACAGGCTTAAACTAATAGACTGCATGTGTGCCCATATTAAAAATGCCATACTCGCGTGTCTCTGTGATGTTTTGATTGATTTAAATCCATCTCACCGATTTTTCAATGCAAAGACAATGGGACTTTTTTCGCCGCTTTTTTTCGTCCGCTGTACGAACATCGTTTGTCCGATCGCTTATAAAAGTCATAGCACACCTCTCCTCATTGAGCCGGTCGATTTGACACCTCATTCATGGGTTTAGGACAAACGGTGCGGGACGAGTTACGCGCCGAAGTTTTGTCCTGAAGAAGAGTAATAGTAATACTAGAACGTACATTTCCTGAAGGAAATGTGAATGGTGCTTGCAGTGGCAAAATTCGTCACTCGGTTGCTAGGGTGTTTCTAGGCAGTTTCTAAGGTGTTCTACGTGGTTGCTAGACGGTTGCTAGGCAGTTGCTAAGGTGTTAGGGGTGGTTGCTAAGATGTTGCTAGCCGGTTGCTAGGGTGTTCTGGGTGGTTGCTAGGCGGTTGCTAGGCAGTTGCTAAGGTACTTGGAGTGGTTGCTAAGATGTTGCTAGGCGGTTGCTAAGGTGTTCTGGGTGGTTGCTAGGGTATTGCTAGGCAGTTGCTAAGGTACTTTGGGTGGTCACCACAGTGTTGCTAGGCGGTTGCTAGGGTGTTCTGGGTGGTTGCTAGGCGGTTGCTATGGTAACCGGGGTGGTTGCTAGGGTGTTGCTAGGCAGTTGCTAAGGTATTTGGGGTGGTTGCTAAGATGTAGCTAGGCGGTTGCTAAGGTGTTCTGGGTGGTTACTAGGTGGTTGCTAGGCAGTTGCTATGGTAACCGGGGTGGTTGCTAGGGTGTTGCTAGGCAGTTGCTAAGGTACTTTGGGTGGTCACCACAGTGTTGCTAGGCGGTTGCTAGGGTGTTCTGGGTGGTTGCTAGGCGGTTGCTATGGTAACCGGGGTGGTTGCTAGGGTGTTGCTAGGCAGTTGCTAAGGTACCTAGGGTGGTTGCTAAGAAGTTGCTAGGCGGTTGCTAGGGTGTTTTAGGTGGTTGCTAGGCGGTTGCTATGGTAACCAGGGTGGTTGCTATGGTAACTTGGGTGGTTGCTAGGGTGTTACTTGGTGGTTGGTAGTTGTCACAGATAGTTACTATGGAGTTATATAGGGTTCTTAGCTTGATATCAGCCCACTTTAGGTCTTAGCTAATCAGTATTAGCATGTAGCTATTCACCGCTAGCATGTGTAGCATGTTGAAAGTCCAGTTTGCTAGCATGAGTCAAAAGATCCAACAACCATGTCTGTACGATGTTCTGATGCTGAGATATAGGTCTTGCTAATCAGTTGCTAGGGTACTTTGTTTGGTTGCTAGGGAGTGGCTTGGCAGCTGACAGGCTTAAACTAATAGACTGCATGTGTGCCCATATCAAAAATGCCATACTCGCGTGTCTCTTTGATGCTTTCATCCATTTAAATCCATTTCATATATTTTTCAATGGAAGTCTTTGAGGTGGTTGCTAGGGTGCTCTAAGTGGTTGCTATGGTGTGGATATAATGAAGATTTTAGGTCATTGCTGATTGGCTACTTGATCAGATGTCAAATGAGTGAGAGAGAGTGAGAGAGAAAGGGTTCCTCGGGCCCTGCGTGTGTGTCTGTGAGTGAGAAAGTGACAGTTGAGATTCACGGAATGTTCGTGAATTTGAATTTTTCAATGCAAAGTCTATGGGAGTTTTTTCGCCGCTTTTTTGTCCGCTGTACGAACGTTGTCGGTCCGATCGCTTATAAAAGTCATAGCACACCTCTCCTCAATGAGCCGGTCGATTTGACACCTCATTCATGGGGCTAGGACAAACGGTGCGGGACGAGTTACGTGCCAAAGTTTTGTCCGGAAGAATAATAATAATAATAATAAGGATTTAGAAGAGTATGAATGATGCTTGCTTAGGCAAGCACCATTAACTAGATAGAAAAGTTCGTCGAGACAAACTTTAAGTTGGCTTGAAAAAGCCTAGCTAGAAAAATTTGAAACAGTTTGAAAAGCTTGAAGTTTGAAATAGTTCAAGTTTTACTTTAGAAGATAGATAGATAGATAGATAGATAGATAGATAGATAGATAGATAGATAGAAATGCTCAGATAGATAGATAGATAGATAGATAGAAATGCTCAGATAGATAGATAGATAGATAGATAGAAATAGTAAGACAGATTGATAGACAGACAAAGAGAAAGATAGATAGATAGCTATGCGGTTGCTACGGTAATATGAATGGTTGCTAGGGTGTTGCTATGCGGTTGCTAGGGTAATCGGGGGTTGTTGCTACGGTGTTGCTATGCGGTTGCTAGGGTAATCGGGGGTTGTTGCTAGGGTGTTGCTATGCGGTTGCTAGGTTAATCGGGTGGTTGCTAGGGTGTTGCTATGCGGTTGCTAGGGTAATCGGGGTGGTTGCTAGGGTGTTGCTATGAGGTTGCTAGGGTAATCGGGGTGGTTGCTAGGGTGTTGCTATGCGGTTGCTAGGGTGTTACTATGCGGTTGCTAGGGTAATCTGAGTGGTTGCTAGGCAGTTGCCATGGTATTCTGAGTGGTTGCTAGGCAGTTGCCATGGTTTTCTGAGTGGTTGCTATGAGATAGATGGATGGATAGATGTGGTCAGATGATAGATGGATGGATGGATGGATGGATAGATGTGGTCAGATAGATGGATGGATGGATAGATGTGGTCGGATAGATGGATGGATGGATGGATAGATGTGGTCGGATAGATGGATGGATGGAAGGATGGATAGATGTGGTCGGATAGATGGATGGATGGATGGATGGATGGATAGATGTGGTTGGATAGATGGATGGATGGATGGATGGATAGATGTGGTCGGATAGATGGATGGATGGATGGATAGATGTGCTCGGATAGATAGATGGATGGATGGATGGATGGATGGATGGATAGATGTGGTTGGATAGATGGATGGATGGATGGATGGATAGATGTGGTCGGATAGATGGATGGATGGATGGATAGATGTGGTCGGATAGATGGATGGATGGATGGATGGATAGATGTGGTTGGATAGATGGATGGATGGATGGATAGATGTGGTCGGATAGATGGATGGATGGATGGATGGATGGATGGATAGATGTGGTCGGATAGATGGATGGATGGATGGATGGATGGATAGATGTGGTTGGATAGATGGATGGATGGATGGATGGATAGATGTGGTCGGATAGATGGATGGATGGATGGATAGATGTGCTCGGATAGATAGATGGATGGATGGATGGATGGATGGATGGATAGATGTGCTCGGATAGATGGATGGATAGATGTGGTCGGACAGATGGATGGATGGATGGATGGATGGATAGATGTGGTCGGATAGATGGATGGATGGATGGATGGATGGATAGATGTGGTCGAATAGATGGATGGATGGAAGGATGGATAGATGTGGTCGGATAGATGGATGGATGGATGGATAGATGTGGTCGGATAGATGGACGGATGGATGGATGGATAGATGTGGTCGGATAGATGGATGGATGGATGGATAGATGTGGTCGGATAGATGGATGGATGGATGGATGGATAGATGTGGTCGGATAGATGGATGGATGGATGGATGGATAGATAGATGTGGTCGGATAGATGGATGGATGGATGGATGGATAGATGTGGTCGGATAGATGGATGGATGGATAGATGGATAGATGTGGTCGGATAGATGGATGGATGGATGGATAGATGTGGTCGGATAGATGGATGGATGGATGGATGGATGGATGGATAGATGTGGTCGGATGGATGGATGGATGGATGGATAGATGTGGTCAGATAGATGGATGGATGGATGGATGGATAGATGTGGTCGGATAGATGGATGGATGGATGGATGGATAGATGTGGTCGGATAGATGGATGGATGGATGGATGGAAAGATGTGGTCGGATAGATGGATGGATAGATGTGGTTGGATAGATGGATGGATGGATGTGGTCGGATAGATGGATGGATGGATGGATGGATGGATAGATGTGGTTGGATAGATGGATGGATGGATGGATGGATAGATGTGGTCGGATAGATGGATGGATGGATGGATAGATGTGCTCGGATAGATAGATGGATGGATGGATGGATGGATGGATGGATAGATGTGCTCGGATAGATGGATGGATAGATGTGGTCGGACAGATGGATGGATGGATGGATGGATGGATAGATGTGGTCGGATAGATGGATGGATGGATGGATAGATGTGGTCGGATAGATGGATGGATGGATAGATGTGGTCGGATAGATGGATGGATGGATGGATAGATGTGGTCGGATAGATGATAGATAGATAGATAGATAGATAGATAGATAGATAGATAGATAGATGTGGTCAAATGATAGATAGATAGATAGATAGATAGATAGATAGATAGATAGATAGATAGATAGATAGATAGATAGATGTGGTCAAATGATAGATAGATAGATAGATAGATAGATAGATAGATAGATAGATAGATAGATAGATAGATAGATAGATAGATAGATTGATAGATGTGGTCAAATGATAGATAGATAGATAGATAGATAGATAGATAGATAGATAGATAGATAGATAGATAGATAGATAGATAGATAGATAGATAGATGTGGTCGATAGATAGATAGATAGATAGATAGATAGATAGATAGATAGATAGATAGATAGATAGATAGATAGATAGATAGATGTGGTCAAATGATAGATAGATAGATAGATAGATAGATAGATAGATAGATAGATAGATAGATAGATAGATAGATGTGCTCAAATGATAGATACATAGATAGATAGATAGATAGATAGATAGATAGATAGATAGATAGATAGATAGATAGATGTGGTCAAATGATAGATAGATAGATAGATAGATAGATAGATAGATAGATAGATAGATAGATAGATAGATAGATAGATAGATAGATAGATAGATAGATAGATAGATAGATAGATAGATAGATAGATAGATAGATGTGGTCAAATGATAGATAGATAGATAGATAGATAGATAGATAGATAGATAGATAGATAGATAGATAGATAGATAGATAGATAGATAGATAGATAGATGTGGTCAAATGATAGATAGATAGATAGATAGATAGATAGATAGATAGATAGATAGATAGATAGATAGATAGATAGATAGATAGATAGATAGATAGATAGAAATAGTCAGATGATAGATAGAAAGATAGAAATAGTCAGATGATAGAAAGATAGAATAGTCAGATGATAGATAGAAAGATAGAAATAGTCAGATGATAGAAAGATAGAATAGTCAGATGATAGATAGAAAGATAGAATAGTCAGATGATAGATAGAAAGAAAGAAATAGTCAGATGATAGAAAGATTTTGAGTTTGAATGAGTTTAAATGGATTAGAAATAGTACATAGAATGGCAGCTTCATTGAGTCTAATTGGCAGTTTAAATTTGAATTTTGACAGTTGGAGTTTGAACAGTCTTGGCTCATCTGAACATTCCGTCAATAGAAGTCAATGGGATTTTGCCGAGGTTTGATCAGGATTTTTAGGAAAACCGTAAGTCAGACCAGTCCTGAAAAGATATAGCAACCCGAGTCAGAATAGTCTGAAGGTCTGGTCCGAGTTTGGTGGTTGTAGCTTAGATGGTCTAGGAGGAGTAGCGTTTAGAAATTTGGCTAAGAAGAATAATAATAACTAGATAGAAAAGTTCGTCGAGACAAACTTTAAGTTGGCTTGAAAAAGCCTAGCTAGAAAAATTTGAAACAGTTTGAAAAGCTTGAAGTTTGAAATAGTTCAAGTTTTACTTTAGAAGATAGATAGATAGATAGATAGATAGATAGATAGATAGATAGATAGATAGATAGATAGATAGATAGATAGATAGATAGATAGTTAGTTGTGGTCAGATAGATAGATAGATAGATAGATAGATAGAAATGCTCAGATAGATAGATAGATAGATAGATAGATAGATAGATAGATAGATAGATAGATAGATAGATAGATAGATAGATAGATAGATAGATAGATAGAAAGAAATAGTAAGACAGATTGATAGACAGACAAAGAGAAAGATAGATAGATAGCTATGCGGTTGCTACGGTAATATGAATGGTTGCTAGGGTGTTGCTATGCGGTTGCTAGGGTAATCGAGGTGGCTGCTAAGGTGTTGCTATGCGGTTGCTAGGGTAATCGGGTTGGCTGCTAAGGTGTTGCTATGCGGTTGCTAGGGTAATCGGGGAGGTTGCTAAGGTGTTGGTATGCGGTTGCTAGGGTAATCGGGGTGGTTGCTAAGGTGTTGCTATGCGGTTGCTAGGGTAATTGGGGGTTGTTGCTAGGGTGTTGCTATGCGGTTGCTAGGGTAATCGGAGTGGTTGCTAGGTTGTTGCTATGCGGTTGCTAGGGTAATCTGGGTGGTTGCTAGGGTGTTGCTATGCGGTTGCTAGGGTAATCTGGGTGGTTGCTAGGGTGTTGCTATGGCGGTTGCTAGGGTAATCGGGGTGGTTGCTAGGGTGTTGCTATGAGGTTGCTAGGGTAATCGGGATGGTTGCTAGGCAGTTGCTATGCGGTTGCTAGGGTGTTCCTATGCGGTTGCTAGGGTAATCTGAGTGGTTGCTAGGCAGTTGCCATGGTTTTCTGAGTGGTTGCTATGAGATAGATGGATGGATAGATGTGGTCAGATGATAGATGGATGGATGGATGGATAGATGTGGTCGGATATATGGATGGATGGATGGATGGATAGATGTGGTCGGATAGATGGATGGATGGATGGATGGATAGATGTGGTCGGATAGATGGATGGATGGATAGATGTGGTCGGATAGATGGATGGATGGATAGATGTGGTCGGATAGATGGATGGATGGATGGATAGATGTGGTCGGATAGATGGATGGATGGATGTATGGATGGATAGATGTGGTCGGATAGATGGATGGATGGATGGATGGATAGATGTGGTCGGATAGATGGATGGATGGATGGATAGATGTGGTCGGATAGATGGATGGATGGATGGATAGATGTGGTCGGATAGATGGATGGATGGATGGATAGATGTGGTCGGA
>CM074296.1:6402431-6512431 GCA_037194245.1 Opsariichthys bidens
ATATATTTGGCTATATGTTTGTCCAAAAAATATGAACTGTTGCAGAAGGTAGATCACAGATGAACTCCCATCATCAGAGCGATCATTCTCTGTGTCACCAGCTCCAAATGGATAAAACACAGCTGTGGGAATTAATGAAAAAAAAAGAGAAAGAAATAAACATCACTGATATCAGTTCAGATGACTTAATCTTTGCATTCACTTTTTCTTTTAATAAACAAATTATACAAAAATACCTGGAGGGATGCTTGATCTGTTGGTGGTTATATATGTGGTGCTCTCCTCTGTAGACAAAAAAAAAAAAAAATAAGCGTTTTACCGAATTACATTCCAACTCTTGATTGGTGGATTTTTCTTTTAAGGACTACGTTTAGTTTAGTTCTTTAACTGAAATTAACACTAAATAGGAGTTGACATTACTGCAACTATTGGCTTTAACAGTACCATATACACTACCACTGATTAAAAAAATACTCAGAAGTTCATGGCATACCTTTCTTGAAAGATTCAATAGATTTTTTAAATAAATTAAATTGCTAACAAACAATAAATTAATCAAGCTCCAAATGGATCAAATAGAGCTGTGAGAGTAAAAAACATCTCAAATATCATCACTTATATCACATTACATGACTTTTTTGAATTTTGTTTATTTTTTCTAAATTGTTTCAAAAATACCTGAGGGAAGGCTTGATCTGGTGGTGGTCATATATGTGGTGATCTCTTCTGTAAAGAATTTCCATGAAAAATACTGTGATCATCTACCCAAAGCCAAATGTGATGTAATCAAGAAAAGTTCATATGAAAGATATCACATATGTGCACTGACCATAGCAGCCCCGACGTCCATTTTTGACCATACACTCCATAGGCGGTTGGCAGGAAGAAGCAGAGCAGCGCAGATCATTTGGAGCAAAACACTCACAGAGGTGAGAACATTCTAGATCCCAGAACTGCTCGCCAACCTATGAAATTATACCACAAAAGGTTGAACTTTACATTTCCAGAGCAGAGGACATGAGCATGTTTGAGGAGTTGTTTTAGCTGTAATACAGTACATTACATACAGGGTTCTGCATTTCAATATCCTGTGAGACTCTTTGCCAAAAGAAAGTTTCAATACTCACATTCAAGTAGAATCCGTCATACAAGCAGCCACATTCCTCCACCGGTACACAGAGTCCTCCACTTCTAACCAGTCCATCATCACAGAAACATCCCTCTGAGCATGTGTGTTCACAACTAGCATCAATGTTGCTGGCACAAGTATGACTACAGTCTGTGCCACACAACTCGTAGTGGCTGTTCTCTGAGCAGGTCATGGCTGGGAATATAACAAACAAAATATATAGATGTCAAACACATCTTACAAACAATCACCATTTGTTCACAATAGAAACTAATGGCACAGTAACGGAAATAACCGAAAATGATCTCACTCACCACAGGATGCACTTTCTCTCCAGGGGTAGATAACAGCATTGTTAGATTGACAGGCACTTGCATAGGTTTGGATCGAGCGACACAGGACATCATTACGGTTTCCAGAAAGACACACGTCGAACACACAATCATTAAAGTAAGCTTGAGGATCTACATAAACGTGGCAGAAGCTAAAAGGTCCCTCACTGGACCTGATGATGTCACACAGGGAACGGGAAGTTGTTTGATCCTGGCATGAAGGGCAATTGTTTCCACATCCATCATTGCATGGCAGCTCTTCCTCTACCTTCCAACTTGCCCCAAACTGGTCTGCTGAGCGTTCAAGAGCACCAGAAGGCATCATGAAGTCATCGTTGCTCTGGCCGTTGAAGTTGCCACAGAGGCCACACGTAACCCCACTGTAGTCTGCCGGTACAATGATGTTCACTGCCCAGGAGCCACTATAACTCACGCTAAAACCAAAGTCAGTTGATACATATGTATACTGTCCACTGGAGTAGACTGACATCCGACCAGAATCAAGTAGGATGGGAAGGTTTCTGGTCTCTCCGTCAACCTGATTGAAAAGAGAATAAAATCAACTGCTTATTTAAGAGACAAGCAGGCAATATTGCTTATCACAGACTAAATACAATAAGGACTGAAAAGAAGCGCACTTCTGGGTGTGTTCTAGAGAGTAAAACGAGGCAGAATAGAGTCTCTATTGTGGATCATGGCTTCATTACAATTACACAAGTTTGTCATTTTGATCTATCATATACTCCAAGGCAATTTACAGTGAGTGATGCTTGATTACCTCAACGATAAAATGACGGTTCATGTCCCGTGACATATGCACAAGATGGCCAGAGACATTGACAAAAACTTCAACAGTAATTGCCACTGGGACTCCATGCCATGCCTCATTCCTTGCATCCACCTGGAAATGCGGAAGCCCAATAGTGTCATTACATACTGTGGCTAGCACATAACGGCATGTGCCCTGGAAGTCAAAGAAGGATCCATCAAAAGATATGTAGTGGGGGTCACCCGAAGCAGAGCAGCGAGCATGTGGACGAGGATGGCAGCCGTACTCGCCATTTAACACATGGCAGACCTCCTCTTCGCTGCAAGATGATGGCGCGCAATGGACATTTCCAGTGATTCCGTCACAAACACACAACAACTGGCACTCTTCACCATGCCAGAACCTCTCTCCAGCCTGCCGATAACGGTCAGAGTAGTGGCAACCACAACCAATGGGGGGCACACAGCGATCTCCATTTAACAAATTTCCATCATTACACTGGCATCCCTCCTGGCACTGCAAGGTGCACTGAAATGGAAATGAGAGGCTGGGGCAGGATGCAGGACAGGATGTGCCGCATAATTCATAATGGGTATTTGCTGGACAGGTGGATTCTGGTTGAAAACAATGACAGAAAAAAAATGACAGAAATTTTAAGCATATTGGAGCTCCATGAAATTAAATTCTAGGTGAGCAGGTCCAATACTAGATGCTTACCGCAGTGGGTGACACTTCTCCACTCTTCAACTGCAATGCCATTCTGTTGGCAAAGCAGCGTGTAACCTCGAAGAGCCTCACATAGGGCCTCTCTGGCACCTTGTGTCTGCTCCAGCAACTTAATACAATCTGCTATCCGTTGCTGAGGGTCTAGTGTTCTGCTACACTCAGCAAATGGTCCATCATCCATAGCCATGATACTACAATGTTCATTGAACTGGCTGTTGTTCTGATAATGTCCTGATTCCCAGCTGTCAGTTGGGTCCTCACAGTGGGCTGATAGGGATCCATCTCGCCAGCTTTCCGCAAACAGCTGGGTGTCACTCAGAAGGACAGCATCTGGAGTGTAAAACTCATCTGCAATGTCTCCGTTCAAATTTCCACACAGACCTCCGAGTGTACCATTGTATGTGCTCGGTGCCGTGACTCGGACGATGTTTGGCCAGTCGGCTCTCACGGTCACCCCAAAGTTTGTTTCCAGAACAAAACCCCTTACACTGCTGTGATAGATGCGGACTTGACCAGAGCCGACACTGACGGGCACACGGACCATCTGTCCATCCACCTGAAGAGAAGGATAAACAGGGTCAGGAGACCTTTCCATTTAGCATTTGAATTTGAGAAATGTTGCAATTATGCTCTTTTACTAAATAAAAGCATAGCGATTTGATATTTTGCCTAACCTTTACATTGCTGCCCTCTCCCATTTCAATGGCGACCTGTATTCCTTCCGCCTCAAACTTCAGGAACCTGGCAAAGTCATGAAGGCCTCTGGGTACTTTCTCCACTGTCAACACAAAGTGTGGTAGGAGGGATGGCCCCATCACTCTAACAAGCGTCAGTCCGCAAGCTCCGGCGTATCTGAAAATTTGTCCATCGAAGGTGTGATACGACCCAATGTTTTCAACCGAGCAGGTAGCATAGTTGATGGGTCTGCAGCCTCTTACACCATCGTGGACTCCACACATCTCCGCTGCACCACATTGGTGACGATGGCAATTCATTGACATGCTGCTACATACACACCGTCTCCCACAGTCACCGTCCAACACCACTGACTGTCCTTCAGCGTAATAGAAGCCCTCGAAGGTGCAGCCACAGTTTGCTTCAGGCACACACTCTCCAGCACTGAGGATGTAGCCAGGATCACAGATACAGCTCTCCTGATTGGGCAAGGGACAGTTCATTGGGGCAGATGGATTACTGCAAGTTGCAGGGCAGCCAGTTCCTTGAGGCTCAAAATGGCTGTGTTTGAGGGCACTGAATCTCTGGGAATGGAGAAAGAATATAAAGAATACGCATCAATTTCTATAATCTTTCAATTTGGACAGAGATCAAATTTGTATTATTTAAAGCATTCATCAAGATGCCTACCACAAAAGCCCTGTTGTCTCCACTGCCCAAGGTGTACACCCTGCTGTTGGCACTGAGTAGCATACACATTGAGAGCCTGGCACAGAATGGGCTGGTACCCTCCTCCCAAGCAAAGGTCATAGACACAGTTCTCCATGTAGGTCTGTGGAGCATGTACAGAGTGGCAGGCAGCGAAAGGGCCGGCACCATCTCCTAGAATCCCACAGTGGTTGGTGTCGCTGTAAACACTCATTTCATCAGCGGTACAAACGGCACAACCCAGACCTGTGCACCTGACATTATGGCATTCAGGATCTGTGTCACTTTGAACTTTCCAACTGTTGGCAAAGTCTACATCTGAGCTGAAGATCTCCCCACTGGGTGAACGGAAGTCATCTTCGGGGCGCAGGTTAAAGTTTCCGCACAGGCCGCAGGTGCCGTTAAAGTAGTCATAAGGTACAGAGATGCTGACGTAGCTGTATGCATCATATGTAACAACCAGACCAAAGTCTGTGCTGATGGACAAAGAAAAACCTGACCGATAGACCTGAATGGAGCCATTGCGGAGGGTGAATGGCAATGCTGCAAAGCTTCCATCAACCTAGAAAATATTGGAAAAAGAGGACATTGGGAATTCGAACAGGAGTCTGCATTAACTTGAGAATTAAAGGAGTATAGTCATACTAACCTTTGCATCATAATAGTGATCCTTGACCAGCTCAATTACTTCCTCATAGACAAACACTCTGACCATCCGAGTCCATGACACATGTGTGCTGCCCCGATGCTCATTTTTGCCCTCAATGCGATAGTATGGCAAACCGTTGCCGCAAGCCTAAATAAGTCAAGGATTACTGATTTTTCTTCATACCTTTATAACAATAGACAGAAACCATAGCATCTAGTGAAAGACTAACCTCGGATAGAACATAAGTGCAGGTCCCTTGGAAGTGAAAAATCTGATAGTCAAAAGTATAGTAGTGAGGGTCACCGGAGATGGTACAGGTTTGCCGTTGAATGTTCTGGCAAGAGTATTGGAAGGAAGCTGAACGGCAGGCTTGGGAATAACTGCAGGGCTCCTGGCTACACTGGAGGCCGCTGCTGGTACAGGTGCATCTTTGCTGGCAGGTGGCATCACTCCAGAAAGAGTCCCCAAGTTGCACTGGAATACCTACAAAAATTTCACATGAAAATTTTTTTTTATGATTTTTTAAAAGGTTTACCAATAAGCTACACTGAAATGGAAAGTGGCCACTGCAAATAGATAACCATTTAAATAGTTTAAGATAAATAATGACATTACCATTAAACTGACAACCCCGCAATCCATGATCTGTTCTGAAGGCCCATCTGCCTGGCACATCGACATTGCTGCTGTATGTTAAGCTTGTAATGTTACTCTGTAGGGATCCAGTAATTGAGAAGTGGTATCTAGAGCTGATGGTGTCATAACCAGCCTATAATAACAATCAAAAGAAACCCCTGTTAGTATCTTTTTAAGTTAGTGAACTGGAACAGTTTCAACTTGTCATGTTGTGCATACCTGTACATATCGTTGAGTTGGTGCAATTGTCCCATAATTCATCAAAACAAATGAGAAATGACCATCTGAAACCAAAACTACTTGAAAAGATGTTTCCTGAAAAGAACAAATTGAAAAATCACATTTTGGCTGACATAAGTTTTCTAAATGTAACAAAAACAGTAATCATACAATGTACAGTATATAGTATAGAAACTCTTTGTGGGTTGCATTCAGTTTGTTTTCTAAACAAGAAGACTTTACAAAACCAAATTAGGATTCTTACAGTTTCAGAATATGGGTAATATGCAACTCTGTCCCATGTTGCAACAAAGACCCAAGTAGCAGAGAAGCTCAGGTCGGGGAAATATTGGTTAATGTCTTGTGTGGCCTCTGTAAGGACACTGCCAGAGGTGTACTGACGATATGAAATAACACCATTGCCACGATTATCAATATCTGTCCAGAATGGAGCGATGAGATCTCTTCCACCATAACCTGGGAACTGGTATGGAATGTAGCTGTACGCCGGCCACTCAAATGTCAAGTATCCATTGTTGTTGATCTGAAATAAGGACAACGTTGCAATGCACACAATCATTATAATTTTTATTTTACCTCATACATATGAAGTAAGAGTTAGAAATAGACTAAAATGAAAGAGTCACAGTTTGCAATATTGATGAGAAAGCGGAAGAGAAGGGAACGAGATGCTGTGCCATGGCATTGATGCTCTGGAAACAGCTTCAGTGTGCGCCGGCGTCTGAATCACATATGAAATCACACAAATCGTATTGACTGACAGAGGTCAGGTGACTAAGCATAGTGTGTCAACAAGACCATAAAATGGCACGTGCGTCATAGAACCCCAGATTGTATTTGTCTGAAGAAGCCGTGCAGACATGCATGAAGTTTTGCAAAGTTTTTTTTGTTTTGTTTTGTGTTTTGTTCCATTCTCAGCAAACCAAGTTATATAAGTAACCCTGAGACATTCCCTTTCGAGAGAACTTTGTAAGGGATCATTGTCAGTTGCAGTGATTTATTGAAAGAGAATGTAATCACAGTGGTGATAATGTACACATGCATGTATGTTAGTGAAATGTACGTATTTATTTAATTAATAAATTATAAAAAGTAATGAGCTATGTTCATACACCACTGTTAAAATATGCATAAATCATCAATTAAAGCCACAGCTAACAAAGACTGTACCACTAATTGTTTGACATAAGCACTCAAGCTGCATCCCCTGATGTAGGTGCCCTATTATGGTCTTGTTGACGCACCACCCTTTGTCACCTGACGTCCATCGGCAAATACGATCGGTGTGCTTTCACATGTGTGTCAGACACCAACACACACTGAAGGCGTCAACATTATGATGCAGCTTCGAGTTCCCTCAAAAGGGAACTATTTTGATCATTCAAAAGTCAACTCATTTGTAACTCATTGTGAATGCCATAGTGGTCTCCATTTAAATAAAATTAGATTTGCTTACATAAACTTGGTTGTATGCCTGTCCAAAAAATATGAACTGTTGCACAAGGAAGATCGTTGGTGAAATTCCATCATCAGAACGATCATTCTCTGTGTCTCCTGGTCCAAATGGATAAAATGTTCCCGTAACTGTGGTATAGACAGAAACATAAGTGTATTATTAATGGGAGTTTTTTACCATGTGATGTCACATTATTTTTGTTTAAATTGTGTTAAAATACCTGAGGAATTACTTGATCTTGTTGCATTTGTGGTGACAATTTCTGTAAAGAAAAAAATACAAACAGTAATATTTATATTGGTCCAACTTTAATCATTTAATAATAATGAGGATATTTACTACTAGTACTTCTACTATTACTGCTGCTGCTACTGATAATAGTGATCGATTTGCATGTCTTGAAGTGGTGAAAAATTTGGATCAAACATTCTGCCTGTACATGTCAAAGAAAATTAACTTTTCTAAGAAAAAGTTTCTTGATTTATGAAAAATGTATGTGGCTGAGCACTGGTAAGTAAATTCTCAGCTTTGACATTTTAGATAATAATTATCATTAGCCCAAAAAATGAGATAATGGATAAACACTTTTAAAAAAAAAATACCTGCACAATAAGCAGAGCAGAATGGTGGCCTGACAAACTCATACACATAATAGTTTCCTGGACAAGCTTTGACTTGTATGGGATGAGATCTGTAACCACAGCAGTCATTCCATGTGGATCCACAGACTTGCCGGGTGACCACTCCATCTTCTAGCTGTGGGTGAGGACCATCGAGCCACAGTGGATGATATGTGCCACACATGCCATAACCAACACATGACTCTGGCATATGTGTACTATGACCATTGTAAAACAACCTGTACCAGCCATTCCAGTTGGCATTATAATCACATATTCCATAGTAATAATATTTATCGTAGTATGGGCTGATGGTGGCTCTCCGGGGCTCATCCAGGCTGTTATAGTTGTAGCAAGGGTCAGCACTTGGAGTGGTGAAAACAACTGTTTAAGGAATAGTAAAAATGTTGCTAAGATTTTCCTCAAAAACAAACACAAATCTTTCCATAGCAAATACATTCATCTTTAGCAGGTCTGTAAATGCTGTCATTTTATCAAAGCTCACAATGTAACTCATAATAAGTAAGTAAAAGTCATAGAAGAATGACTGTACCTGCACAATATGCAGGGGCTGGGATTGATGGCTTTGGCCTTTTTAGTTTGTAGACATAGTAATTTCCAGGACAAGCTTTGACTTGGATTGGGTCAGATCTGTAGGAACTGCACTGGCCATTAACAGAGCCGTAGACGTCACGAGAAACAACTCCGTCTTCTAGCTGAGGATGAGAGCCGTCAAGCCACAGAGAACTATAACCTCCACATGACATGTGACTGAAACACCACTCAGGCATCTGAGCACTTAATCCATTAATGAAGAGTCGATACCAGCCATCCCATTCAACACGGGCGTCATCATATCCATACTGAAACCAGTAATTGAATGTGCTTCTCCAGTAGTTGTCAAGAATGTTGTAGGTGTAACATGGGTCATTATCAGTGATGATACCATCTAATGAGACAGACATGGATTAAATGAAATGTGTAAAATTTACCTTATTTGTTTTCATTCACACAATAAAGGGAGATATTTAAGCCATGGCTACACCAGGTGACTCTATAATAGCGATGTTAAAATTCATAAAAAGCCTCAATATTCATAAAATGCAATATTTGGGAAAGTCACTATAGGCTTTCCTGATTAGGTAACACTTTGGTATGAGGAACACCTAATTCACTATTAACTGCCTTTTGCCTCAAACTCTTTCTGATTATTAATAGTAAGGTATAGTTAAGTTTAGGTATTGGGAAGGATTTAGGCATGTAGAATATGGTACTGCAGAATAAAGCATTAATATGTGCTTTAAGTACTAATAAACACCCATTAGCTATTCAAGCTAATAAGCAACTAGTTAAAAGTGAGAATTGATCCCCATACTGAACAGTTATTGTTTCATCTAAGCTACATTTAATGTGTCAATGACACTGGACATTTAGGTTATACTTCTGCTTGTCCTGTTTAACACAGACATTGCATTAGGAGAAAGGAAATAGGGACATCCTCAATGAATTTCAGAAATCAGGAGCATTTGCAGGGACTGCTGCCATTATTTGAGTAACCAGTTTGAAAAAACTAACTAACTAAAAAAGTCAAAATTCTGTCTATGCAAGGCTACTTTGTACGGAATACAATAAGCTCATTATTAATTCCTCCTATCATTTGATTTAAGGGATGCTATCATTTTCATTAATTTCACTTAATGTCTTAAACAAAATGCAATGTTTAGTGTCCTTTGAACAAAAGACACAATACTTTTCGACTCTGAAAAACCTACTCGTGCTGGATCCAATCATTGTAGCTGGACTTGTAGAGGAAAAAGTACTTGATATAGCGCTGTCATCTGAAAACAGTGAATTTTAAGAAATTAGAGAAATTGAAAACTGTTTTAAATAATAAAAAGTAGGCCTAATACAGAAAAATAATACCTGTGCAGTAACCTGAACAAAAGTAATGAGGTAGCTTTAGGAATTCATAGACATAGTAATCTCCTGGGCAAGCTTTGACTCTGATGGGTGTTGATTTGTATTTGCAGCAGTCATCCCATGTGCTTCCACAAACCTCCCTGGTCACCACTCCATCCTCTATCTGAGGGTGAGGACCACTGAGCCACAGACTGATTTGTGCGTTACATCCGCCTCCACTAACACAGCTCTCTGGCATTTGGATGTTCATTCCATTGTAGAAAAGTCGGTACCAGCCGTTCCAAGAGAAGTGTTCATCACAAATCCACAATCCACTTTCATTTGTGGCTCTCCAGGGACGATCCAGGGATTCATAATTGTAACAAGGATCACTACCAATGTTGTTGAAAGCAACTGTTAAAGAGAAACAGGCTGTTAGTCAAATCACGGTTTTATAGTATTGCACACACTTACATTATAAAATCCTATTATAAAACGTACATAATGGTTATGTCTCATGGCTGCATGTCTAACTGGTTAAAACATTCATAAAACTGGTTAAAACATTTCTATACAGGTAGTTAATTTAATCTTTATAGGGAATGTAATCTATACAAATCACACAAGTTAAAAATTTACCTGCACAGTACATAGGGCTAGGGATTGACAGATCAGGTTTGACGAGTTTATAGACGTAATAATCTCCTGGACAGGCTTTGACTTGGATAGAGTTGGATGTAAAGTAGCCACATTGGTTGGAGTCCCACCACCATAACCACGACCGTGCCGACAAAGTTCCTAAGACTTCACGGGTCACCACCCCATCTGCAAGACTTGGATGAGAACCATTGAGATACAGTCCAACATCACCACCACATCCTGAGAAACTCACACACCACTCAGACATTTGAGCAGTTTCTCCATTCAAATACAGTCGATACCAGCCATTCCATTCAACATAAGTGTCATGTCCATAGTAATATTGGTTCTGGCGCAAGTCTCTCCACTGATCATCAAGAATATTGTAACCAGAGCATGGGTCAGAGCTGGGAATTGTGGCTTTTAAGAGAAGAGAAAAAAAGAGAAAGCAAAGGAAGGGGTTTTTACTTGACAGATATAGTCACAAATACAACAAGCTGTTAAATCGTGTTAACTGTAATTGCTTTTGTTTTTCTGTTTATATGCCAATCAAGTCGCAGTGAAATAAAATAAATGTGAATTAAGGTTTGAGCAGACAAAACTGGTGACAACAGAATCTTTTATTTTTCTAAAAGCGAAAAATAGTTCTAAAGCTAAATGTCACATTATTAATGTTTTTATTTTTTTCAGTAATCAGTTGTTTAAGACTGTTTAAAAGGCTTCCTTTTGTTATGATTTCCTTAATAAAGTTTCCATAATGTTACTTTTTAATGGTCATTTAATGTCTGGATGGTGGTCACATTGTTTTTTTTATCTATCAATTTTAGCATCAGACACAGATGACAATATTGCATTATACAGATCTGCGTATACCTTCAACCAAAAAATGGGTCAATACAGGACACAGTGCATTACTACCATTTGCAAAGGTCTGTGGCATGATGAAACATATTCACAGGTGAATGCAGATATGTTTACCTGCACAGTAGACCCCATGGCAGAAATTTGGCCTAACAAACTCATAGACGTAGTAATTTCCTGGGCAGGCTTTCACTTTAATGGGATTAGATTGGAAATAGCAGCAGTCATTGTTCCAGTGACCACAGACACTTCGGGTAACCACTCCATCCTCGACTTGCGGGTGTTGACCATTTAGCCACAATGGGGCATGAGTACTACACTTAAACTGATCAACACATGTGTCTGGCATCTGACTGCTCTGGCCACCAATGAAGAGGCGATACCAGCCGACCCAGTTGACATAAGCATCACACATTATGGAGGAGGAATGTTGAGTGTTAGTTGATCGCCAAGGATTATCCAGCACGGTGTAGTTGTAGCAAGGGTCAAAAGTAATAGCCTCTGTTGAGAAAACAATAACAATATAAAAGGTAAAAATTTAATTCAATAGCCCACTTTAAAAATTCTACTAATCACCAGTAAGTTTGCATCTACAAATCAACAACCAGTTATAGAGTATAGTAGGCCGTCAGCTTAATATCTGCTAACACTTTATATATTGCCTGTCGGGGGACCGTCAAAACAAAGTGTAACCTTAATTTACCTACAAGTGGACATTCATTAAAACTTTTTCTCCACTTAGTCTATCTAGTTGAGCTCCCCAGCTACAATTTGAATTTAAACATAGCCAAAAACAATTCGTAAACTAGAGCAAAATATTACTAGAGCATGTCTATCCATTATATTATATAATAAAACCTGAAAATAAATGTCATGAAAAAGGTGTACATAAAATATTTCTAAAATATTCGTGAAATATTACAAAATATTACCAAATCATTAGTAAAACAGTACAAAATTTTACCTGGGGTTGTAACAGGCTCAGTAATGGATTCTGAGGGGAAAAGGCTTCTGATGTTTTAGATGTTGTTGTAGATGCAGATGGCATGATAAGGTTTGTAACATCTGTTATAAGCAAAAATAATAATTTTTAGTTAAATGTCAATAATAATTTCCAAACACAAACCAAAATATAAATGGCCAATGCATTTTAGGAAATCTACCTGCACAGTAAACTGCACAGTATGGTGGCCTGACAAACTCATACACATAATAGTTTCCTGGACAGGCTTTGACTTGTATGGGATGAGATCTGTGACCACAGCAGTTGTTCTCTGTTGAACCACAGACTTGCCGGGTGACCACTCCATCTTCTGGCTGTGGGTGAGGACCGTCGAGCCACAGTGGGTGAGATGTGCCACACATGCCATAACCAACACATGACTCTGGCATCTGGACGCTCTGACCGTTGTAAAACAATCTGTACCAGCCATTCAAGTTGACATTATAATCACACATAGAATTGATGTAATTGAAAGAATTGTTGGTGGCTCTCCAAGGCTCATCCAGACTTGTGTAATTGTAGCAGGGATCAGTATTTGGAGTTCTGAATGAAACTGTAGTGCAAATAGAAACAGTGAATTGCATGTATTGCATATTAAATAAATATAAGATTTAAGGTGACTATAATTGATGATATATAAGGTATGAAAAAGAATGACTTTACCTGCACAATATGCAGGCACTGGGATCGATGGCTTTGGCCTTATTAGTTTGTAGACAAAGTAATTTCCAAGACAAGCTTTGACTTGGATTGGATCAGATCTGTAGGAACTGCACTGGCCATTAACAGAGCCGTAGACGTCACGAGAAACAACTCCGTCTTCTAGCTGAGGATGAGAGCCATCAAGCCACAGAGAACTATAACCTCCACATGACATGTGACTGAAACACCACTCAGGCATCTGAGCACTCGATCCATTAATGAAGAGTCGATACCAGCCATCCCATTCAACACGGGCGTCATCATGTCCAGATATATATCCATACATGTCCCAGTAATTGAGTGTGTTTCTCCAGTAGTTGTCGAGAATGTTATAGTTGTAGCATGGATCATAATCTGTTTGGATGGCAGGTGTTGAGAACCAAAAGAAAAAAAAAGTTATATTTCAACAAGAATAGAATAAGCAAACTGTGCTTCTTTGTTTTACATTTGTCAAATGCCCCAATTTTTGAGTGAGTGGTTCATGAATGAATGAATGACTGAATGTATATATTCATTTATTTAGTACTTTCTTACAGTATGTACTTCTGGGCACCCAAAGGACTTTATAATTGTGTCATGGGTCTCTCCTCAACTATCACCAACGTGCAGCATCCACTTGGACAATGCAACAGCAACCCCAGTGCACCGGCGCCAGTGCGCTCAATACACACCAGTTGTAGGTGGAGAGGGAGAGAGAGT
Organism: Opsariichthys bidens; assembly: GCA_037194245.1. Lineage (NCBI taxonomy): Eukaryota > Metazoa > Chordata > Actinopteri > Cypriniformes > Xenocyprididae > Opsariichthys > Opsariichthys bidens. The sequence goes on from CM074296.1 coordinate 6,416,175, forward strand.
GATAGAGCGAATTCAATGGATGGGGATTATTAGGAGGCCATGATTGGTAAGGGCCAATGGAGGGAATTTGGCCAGGACCCTGGGGTTACACCCCAACTCTTTACAACATGTTCCATGGGATTTTTAATGACCACAGAGAGTCAGGACGTCATTCTTTGCCACCATAGCCTTCAATGTGGACGTACATGCCCACACATAATAGATCAAATAATTTATTATTCACAATAAACTTACCAGTACACCCATTTAAACATATTAATTATGGAACGCCAAACCTGACAAAATTAAAAATTAATAAATACATAAATAAATATTTATTTATTTATTTTTGCTTTTTTACACTTTTTGGTATATTTATTTATTTTTTAATTTTGTCAGGATTGGCATTCTATAATTAATATAAGAAAAGCAAAAAATAAATAATTATTTATACATTTATTCCTTATTTATGAACATTTTTATTTGAATGAATAAATCCTTTATTTATTCATATATTTATTTATTTCAACTTTTATTTATTTACACATTTATTTATTTATGAATTCATACCCATATTTGTTCATTCCACATTTATTCATTTCTAATTTTTTTATTTCTACATTTCTTTATTTTCACATTTATGTATTTCTACATTTCTTTGTCCATAGGGTAATGAGGAGGATGTGGTTTACCTCAGACATAACAAATCAAGCTCAGAGTAGGCGAGGCCGAACCGTTGAGGTGTGCCCAAAATACAAGAAGTGTAGTCTACTGACGAGCCTTTGATAGTGGGATGAATGACTTGGATAGGGAGTATGGCCAAAATCTTTACATTAAAGATATATCTATTGAAATATGCGTTGTATTTTAAGTGTTAGTCACATGTTGTGCATGCAAAAGTAGGAAATATGAATGTGAAGTGAATTCGTGGCCTCGTTTCAAATGCGTTGATCAATATGCTTGCGTCGACTTCACTGTAGCCTATATGTGCGCAGGTTCATTTCCGTGTTCTGATTGGTATCCGAGTCTCAATCAAACCCAAGCTCTTATCAGCCCCATTCATTCACACCAAATGATTAATAATGGAAAATATTATACAAAATAATGTAGAAATACATAAATGTGAAAATAAAGAAATGTAGAAATGAATAAATGTGGAAATGAACATATATGGAAATACATATTAAAATACATAAATAAATGTGGAAATAAATAAAAGTAGAAATGAATAAATATATGAATAAACGAAAAAATGAACAAACATGGAAAAAATAAAAACATACATGAATAAGGTAATAAATGTATAAACAATTATTCCTTTATTTTTTGCTTTTATTTGTATATTTATTTATATATTTATTCATATATTCTTGCTTTTTTTTACATTTCTTTGTATATTTATTTATTTTTAACTTTGGCAGATTTGGCATTCCATATTTTATTGCCAACACAGTCATTATAAGTACATGTCACTTAATTTATTTTGTTTCATGACCCTTTAAGTGGGGCATGTTGTCACAGTAAAAACTTACTTAAGGTACTGCTGAATCCAAGAATGGTAGCTGGACTTGTAGTAGGAACCAGAGATATTGTGCTGGCATCTAAAAAGTGGAAATTTAACACACATGATTATTAAAGTGTTAAAAAAATACTATTAAAACATTTATTTAACTACTATAGTACCTGTACAATATCCTGAACACCAGTATTTTGGATTGACAAATTCATAGACATAGTAATCTCCTGGGCAAGCTTTGACTCTGATGGGTGTTGATTTGTAGTTGCAGCAGCCATCCCATGTGCTTCCACAAACCTCCCTGGTCACCACTCCATCCTCTATCTGAGGGTGAGGACCACTGAGCCACAGACTGATTTGTGCGTTACATCCGCCTCCACTAACACAGCTCTCTGGCATTTGGATGTTCATCCCATTGTAGAAAAGTCGGAGGTACCAGCCGTTCCAAGAGAAGTGTTCATCACAAATCCACAATCCACTTTCATTTGTGGCTCTCCAGGGACGATCCAGGGATTCATAATTGTAACAAGGATCACTACCAATGTTGTTGAAAGCAACTGTTAAAGAAAAATAGGCTATTATAGAAATCACTTTTAAAATGGTAAAACAGCATAATAATGATGGCTTTGTGTCTTTGTAATACAACCATGATTTCAGAAAAGCATACAAGTTTATAAAAAAAGTTTCATAAAAAAGTTTAAAGAAATTACTACATATTATTAACGGAATCCAGTTTCAAAAATGAGATATACCAGAATATTTATCTTTTATAGAGAGAAGAATCATCTATACAAAACACACAAGCACCTGTACAGTACGTAGGCTGAGGAATTGACACCTCAGGTTTGACAAGTTTATAGACGTAATAATCTCCAGCACAGGCTTTGACTTGCATGGAGGTTGATCTATAGTAGTCACATTGGCGGGAGTCCCACCTCGATGAACTTCCCAAGACTTCACGGGTCACCACCCCATCCTCAAGCCGTGGATGAGACCCATTGAGGTACAGTCCAACTTCACCACCACATCCTGAGAAACTTACACACCACTCAGACATTTGAGCAGTTGTAACATTCAAATACAGCCGATACCATCCACTCCATTCAACAAGAGTGTCATCATGTCCGTAGTAATGGCCGTAGAAATTGCGCAAGTCTCTCCAGTGTTCATCAAGAATATTATAATCAGAGCATGGGTCAGAGCTGGGAGTTGTGGCTTCTAAGAAAATAGAGTCAAAATATGAAGTGACAGTAAAGTGAGGCCGTTTAGCTTATGTCATATTGTTTGAATAGAACTGTTTTTGGACTGACAATATCAAGTGGTAGTCAATCAAGTGCCAAAACTATACAGAATTATATATATATATATATATAATGCTCAGATGCTCATATATATATATTATATATATAATATGATCTGATTTCTATAAATAATCGATAAATAACTGAACAATCAAATTTTTTTGTGAAAGCAGTTAATCTTTAAAAAGCAAAAGGTTATCTTAATAATTATTATTATTATTATTATTTGTCTACTTATTATTTAGTTGTTTAAGTGTTCATTGTTATTGTTATGATTTCTTTCAAGTTAATCAAGTTGCCTTTGGTTATTTCGCTAAATTTGAGAATTCACATTCCACTTCACCTAGAGCAGTGGTTCGTAAAGTGTGGGGGTGCGGGAGATCAGCAAAAAAAAAAAATGTTTTGCAACGGCGTTCAAGTGACGCCACTTACACTCTTTCACCGATTCTTGACTTTCACCGTCTGAAAAAGCCTAACATAGAGTTTGTTCCCCATAGAAAAGCACCACTTCAGCGGTATGTGTTGCGGTGAGATGACGTAACTTACAAGAACCTGAGCTTGAGGCGCTGTCAAAAACGGTTATATATATTGTTCATCCAAAACATCACTGAAATATTTCAGAGGGAGGGGGATTTTTTTCAGATTTTTTTTTTTTAATTTAAAGGGGGCACGACCAAAAAAAATTGAGAACCACTGACCTAGAGACACAAATGTTGCATGTTCCTCCTTTTCTATGAAACAAATCTGCCAATACATTTAGTAAAAAAAAAATAAAAATGTGTCAATAGAGGACACAGAACATAAAATTACCAGTTGGGGTGGTCTGTGGCATGCCAGTTATATAGTTGGTGTCATTCCTCACATCTGAAAAGTTTTGGATGAATATTAGTTACATAAAAAGCACACACACACACACACTTACATATGCAAGGGTGAATGTAAACACATTTACCTGCACAGTATGCCACATAGCAGAACACTGGGTTGATGAACTCATATACGTAATAATTGCCAGGGCAGGCTTTCACTTTCATTGGATTAAATTCATAATTGCAGCAGTCATTGTTCCAGTGGCCGCAGACATGTCGGGTGACCACCCCGTCCTCCACTCTTGGGTGATGACCATTTAGCCACAGTGGGGCGATAGTGCCACAGCTAAACTGATTAACACATGTTTCTGGCATCTGAGCATTTTGACCCTCAATGAAGAGACGATACCATCCAACCCAATTGACATTAGCATCACAATTGTATGAATAGTGATAGTTGGTTGCTCTCCAAGGTTCATCCAGGGCTGTGTAGCTATAGCAGGGGTCAATGTGGAAAGCCTCTGTTACGAAAACAACAAAGAATAAGAACATATGAGTTGCTTTACATATGAAAATTTCAAACACTGTTTTATCCAAAGTCTTAACCTACAGACACAAACACGCCCCTACTAAATGACATAGATTTTCATGATATATCCCGTGAAAACATCAACAGTCACTAGAGGGCACAGCATGCTACATTACCAGCCAAGGTTGTCTCTGGAGTGACAGTGGGAGTGTTGATGCTAATGTTCCTAACATCTGCAAACAATTAAATTAACATTAATTACTAAACAGATATGAATATTACATATGTACAAAGGGCGCACGTTAATGTATTTACCTCCACAGAGCATGACATAAAAACGGAGAGTAGGCTACATTACAGATAAACTTGTATGGGTAAATGCATTTTTTTTTTACCTGCACAGTAGGTCCCATAGCAGAAATTTGGTCTAACAAACTCATAGACATAGTAATTGCCTGGGCAGGCTTTCACATTAATGGGATTGGATTGGAAATAGCAGCAGTCATTCATCCAGTGACCGCAGACACCTCGGGTGACCACTCCATCCTCGACTCGTGGATGTGGACCGTTTAGCCACAGTGGGGCATGAGTGCCGCAGCTTAGCCGATCAACACATGTGTCTGGCATCTGAATACTCTGGCCGTGAATGAAGAGACGATACCAGCCGACCCAGTTGACAGAAGTGTCACACATCAAATTGAAGGTGTATTGATTGTCTGTGGCTCTCCAAGGATCATCCAGCACAGTGTAGCTATTGCAGGGGTCAAAGGGGAGGGCTGTGAAAAAAAGTAAAAATAAATGAAATTACTATGCATATTATACACTTGTGGCATGGAATCTACTTGGAATGGAGTTTTAAAAAAATGATTTTAGATCATTTTAAAGCTTCTCTTCATTTAGAAAAGACAAAACAATCGAGCAGCCAGTGGGACTGCAAACAAGTTTTGCGTGATGGTGGTGATAATTTTACGCTAATCCTTCTTTAACATTTAAATTATAGGAAATTTTCAGCAAAAAATACTGCAACATTGCTTCAGTCAAGTCATGACTTATTTAGATCCATTGTTTAATTATTCAAATAAGCCAACTAGAATTTATATTTCACTTTACCTCAGCACCATACTATATATTTTACATACAGGTATGGGCTATTTTGAAGTAATCTAAATTATTTCACAAAACTAATGACCACACAAAAGTCTAGGGCTTTAAAACATTAAAAACATTGAAAAACATTTAAACATTAAGAATTGAATAAACTTTCACTCACATAATTTCATAGTAGGCCTATGTAACGCCTGTGTAATTCTTTGTTCATTCATCATTAAAAAACTGCCCAAATACCGTACCCTGCACGCATTAAAGGTAGATAGAGACAAAAGTCATATGACTCTTGTGTGATCACACTTCCCTTAACTCATCTGTGAAAAATCGGATTTAATACATTCATTTAATACATTGGTCTGATTTTTCATAATGCAGTTTGGTTGCAAATCCTACAGTGATAGTAGTAGTGATCTTCATTTTACATAATTAAAATGCTGTATTACACAATGCAACTCATATGTTCTGGAAATAGTTTGTGATTATGAAAAATTAAATGTAAAAATAAGAAGATAATAAATATAACAATACTCGCAGTATTTTAAATTTGGGGAAGAAGATTAAATTAAGGCTTTTAAAATTAAACCTAAAATAATATAAATAATTAAGCCCTATGTAATGTTTTGTAGTCTCACACAAAATTCCCCCTGCAATGTTCTAGGAAAATTAATTTAAAGTTATTTAAAAACAAAATCAAAAAATGTTAGATCAGGAAAAGGTACAATACCTTACCTGGGACACTGACAGGCTCATTAATGAATAGAATGGGTTCGATTGCCACTGTCGTTGTAGATGATGTTGTCAATGCAGATGGGACATCAAGGCTTGTGACATCTGGTATCAGGAACATTTTTTACATTAAAATACATAATTTTCAAACACAACATAAAAAAAGTAAATTATGAAAATATGTTTACCTGCACAATAAGATGCACACAATAGTGGCCTGACAAACTCATACACATAATAGTTTCCTGGACAAGTTTTGACTTGTATGGGATGAGATCTGTAACCACAGCAGTTGTTCTCTGTTGAACCACAGACTTGCCGGGTGACCACTCCATCTTCTGGCTGTGGGTGAGGACCGTCGAGCCACAGTGGGTGAGATGTGCCACACTTGCTGCTATTAACACATGACTCTGGCATCTGGACGCTCTGACCGTTGTAGAACAGCCTGTACCAGCCATTCCAGTTGACATTATAATCGCACATATTACTGATGTTAGAATTGTCAGTGGCTCTCCAAGGATCATCCAGAATGTTGTAGTTGTCGCAGGGATCAGTATTTGGAGTGTTGAATGTAACTATAGTGAAAATATAAAGAGTGCATCATATGTATTGTGGATTAAAGACTAAAGACCAAGACTACACGATTAATACCATTTAGCATTAACAAATCAGTAAATGCAGTTGTCACATGAAAGGTCACAATATAATTCATGGTATGAAGGAGAATGACTGTACCTGCACAATATGCAGGCACTGGGATCGATGGCTTTGGCCTTATTAGTTTGTAGACAAAGTAATTTCCAGAACAAGCTTTGACTTGGATTGGGTCAGATCTGTAGGACCTGCACTGGCCATTAACAGAGCCGTAGACGTCACGAGAAACAACTCCGTCTTCTAGCTGAGGATGAGAGCCATCAAGCCACAGAGAACTATAACCTCCACATGACATGTGACTGAAACACCACTCAGGCATCTGAGCACTCGATCCATTAATGAAGAGTCGATACCAGCCATCCCATTCAACACGGGCGTCATCATTTCCAGATATATATCCATACATGTCCCAGTAATTGAGTGTGTTTCTCCAGTAGTTGTCGAGAATGTTGTAGTTGTAGCATGGGTCATAATCTGTGTTGATGGCTGCTGATGAGAACCAAAACAAATACTTTACCTACTTTAAAAGTGACCTATTATTCCCCTTTTTACAAGATGTAATATAAGTCCCCAAAATATGTCTGTGAAGTTTCAGCTCAAAATACCCCATGGAGGTTTTATTATACCATGTTTTATCTGCCTTTTTTTGAGTGGGGTAAAAAATGCGCTGATTTGGTGTGTGTACATTTAAATGCAAATGAGCTTGTGCTTCCCGCCTCCAAGATGATAAAAATAATACAGAAGAAGCTCACACAGCAAATATAACTCTCAAAATGGATCATTACGGGAATGCATGGAATGTATTTTGTGGATGTTTGCTAACACTCGATTCTGAATGAGTTTGACAGGGTGCTAACATGGCTAAAGCTACACTCTGTTGGATAGACTCAATAAGAATGGAGCTGCGTTCATGAATTATGCAAGCACAGACTGCAAGCATTTTCGGCTTACAAATGAAAATAACAACATGGCTCTGGACGTGGAGAGCCATGGTCCCCTTGAATACAGTAAGAAACAATGGCAACTTTAACCACATTTTACAGTATATTATCAAAATGATATAATGATACACATTCTGAAAGACAATTGACCCTTGGCAAAACCCGCCCCCTGTTGCTATGCCCGACAACCCATGCTCTCTCATGCCACACATCATGTTCTCATGAAGTGAAAAATACATCACGGAGCAAAGAGGACACTGACAAAATATGAAACAGTTTCATATTTAAAATATTGTAATTTTTTTAAGCAGTTTAAACACTAAATACCATAGAGTGGCTCCTTAATGTGTCGTGACAGATCCTTCAAGCGGCTCGTGAACCGATCATCTCTTCATTCTAGTCCATTTATAGCATCAAATAAACATGAATGAACATCAGAAGGAATGTTGTTTCAACCGCGGAAAGACGTGAGTACACACAATTTTTAAGTTCATCAACGTTAATCTACTAATTCCCTTGACTGCTTGGTCGGACAAAATGGCGAATTTGGGGTTATGATTGGTTAGATCGCCTGTCAATCAAACTGTTTGCGAAGAGTCAATTACGAGTTATAAAGTCAGAATTGAGAGATATAAACACATTTTTTCCTCAAAATTGGACATTAACTAGTTTATCTCACAATACAGAGATAAGAAATCAGAATTACGAGTTTATCATTATAATGAGATAAAATCATGTCATCCAGCACAACATTTATGAAACTACTGCTTTAACTCATCCACGTACATGATATACGATTCCCATCTGACTGATTTAAATCAGCGGTGGAGTTGAAGATGACAGATCCCATAATTCAAGCGTTGTTGTTGTTGTTTTGATTGTACGCCCTCTAGTGGCCAAAATGTTTACATACTATATTTTTAAAGCAACTATGAACTAAAATACTATTGAAAACTGAAAACATAACCACAGTGCATACTTGAATAGATTTTGATCAGCTGTCAGTGTTCATCAGCTGAGTGGCGGGAAAAAATGTTCAGTATGAAAGCGAACCCAACCCACATTCCTCTGTGTCAATATTGTTATAGTTATGGTGTGGTCTCTGCTTTATAATCTCTTAGAGTTAGAATGATTTTCTCTCAGAATTGGTTGACTTTTTTCTGTGAAACATAAAAGAAGATATTTTCTGTAACATCTAAGTGTTTTTGACCGTGCAATGCAAGTTGAACGTCATAAAAACGGTTTGGTTACCAACATTTTCCAAAATTGAGTCTTCTGTGTTCCACAGAAAAAAGAAATGAATACTGTTTTGGAACAACATAAGGATGAGTGAATGATTTTCATCGAAACAATTTGAATTTTTAGGTGAACTATCCTTTTAAGGCAGAACTTTAGTAGAAAAGAAAAAAGTGTCAAATTTCAATATGCACAAATTATTTCATAGTATTTAGCAACCTACACATGGTAAGGCTGGATCCAGTAATCATAGCTGGACTTGTCTGGGATATTGTGCTGATATCTAAAAAGAGGGTAAAAATTAAAACAGTAGTGAATTTCACATTAGTGAAAATTTTAATTCTCAAAACACATTATGAAAAGCTGGAAAAAAATCAGTACCTATGCAGTATGCTGAACACCCATGTTGTGGCTTTACAAGTTCATAGACATAGTAATCGCCTGGGCAAGCTTTGACTCTGATGGGTGAGAATCGATCATCACAGGAGCCATTCATGAAACTCGCCCCATAGATCTCCCTGGTCACCACTCCATCCTCTATCTGAGGATGGGAACCATTGAGCGACAGACTGATGTCCGCGTTACAGCTGCCTCCACTAACACAGCTCTCTGGCATTCGGATGTCCATTCCGTTGTAGAAAAATCGGTACCAGCCGTTCCAAGAGAAGTATTCATCACAAATCCACATTCCAATTTCATTTGTGGCTCTCCAGGGACGATCCAGGGATTCATAGTTGGAACAAGGATCAGCATCGATGCTACTGAAGGCAACTGCCATAAAGTGAAAGAGCAACATGTGTGAATCCATTCTACACTGAGTTAGAGTTTTATCTGTGTTGAATGTTCATTTAGAAATTTTAATATATTGCATACTTAATATTGTTTTTAATACTTAATTTCAACATTTATTCTCCTCATTCAGCCCTATGCAAAGCATGTTGGAAACTAAAGAAAATCCATTGCCTATTTATTCAGTTAAATAATCCATTTGTGTTCAGATTACATGCATCAAGTAAACTCCATTTTCCATAATGAACAGAATGAAATGAAGTTATGACAAAATGTTCAGCAATTGTGTTGCTGTAGCTCATATTAATTACGTAAATTGAACAATCAGCATTTTTTAAATCTATACTGAAAAAACTGATGTAAAGTTATGAACAGTCTTAAAGAAAATAATTTCAGGTCTAACTTGTATGACTAGTCTTGTCACGCATATTTTTTTCTTTCTCTTTCTTTCTTTCTTTGTTTCGTTTTTTTAGGTGACAAGTGACATGCCAAGATTAAACCTTTGGGGATTAAGAGATATGGTGGAAGCCACAAGACTAATGATTAGGGGTGTAATGGTACACAAACATGATGTTTGGGTACATTCCTCAGTATTGAAGTCCCGGTTCAGTACAGAAGGGGGAGAAATCTAAACATAAAATTACTTCTTAATAAACTGTAGCTTATATTTATTTATTTGGCAGACACTTTTATCCAAAGCGACTAATAAGCGAGAAGTTACCCTTGTTGGGGTTTGAACCTGGGTTTCTGGCGTGTTAGAAGTAAGTGTTTACTCACTGAGCTAAACGTATTTAAATTTCAATTTAATTTAGTGCTAATGTTGTGAACAATATACAGGAAGCCCTTTCTACATTTACATTTACATTTAGTCATTTAGCAGACGCTTTTATCCAAAGCGACTTACAAGTGAGAAAAACAAACAAGCGATTCTTCATGAATTGGCAAATAACACAGGAAGTGCTCACAATACAAGTTTCATACATTGCTCAGTACCATAAGCTAGAGTAGGAAGGGAAAAGGGAAGGAAAGGGTTTTTTTTTTTTTTTTTTTTATGAGGGGCTCAAGTGTTCACGGAAGAGGTGAGTTTTCAGCTGTCTCTTGAATATTGCCAGGGATTCTGCGTTCCTGATGAAAGTAGGGAGATCATTCCACCAGCAGGGAGCAGTGAAGGAGAATGATCTGGAGAGTAAAACTCTCGTAAATTACTATAATATTAAAGGTCACAATTAGCAACAGAGCCCAAATTATTAAATTCAATTGCTATTTATTTTTAGATATAATTATAAACACTAATATAAAATACAAAAAGCATTTAAATTGTATGTAAGGAAGATTTTGCTTTAACTTCTAAATCTAATTGTACAATTTATTTCAATTGTTTTTCTACTCCAATTAATTTTTGAATTATGATAATTTACACAGTTGCTTTCATAACTTCTTTTCATGACAAATTTATGTAAACATATTGAACAATTAAGACATTGCTAACGGGTAAAGTAAATATAATGAATATATAGGCTAATCTAGTAACATATATTTAGTGAAATGCTTTTCATAAAATTAATGTTGAACCACTGCAGTCACGTTGATGGTTTTAGTACCTTTCTGGACCTTGAAAGTGGTGATTATATTTCTGTCTATGGATGAGTCATATACTTCTCGGATTTCAAAAATATCTTAATTTGTGTTCTGAAGATGAGCGAAGGTCTTACGGGTGTAGAACAACATGAAGGTGAGAAATAAATGACAGAATTTTCATTTTTAGGTGAACGAACCCTTTAACATGCTGTGGACACTAGATGACTTGCCTGAGGTAAATGTAATGCTATACGTGAGATATTCAAGCTGTTTTACTCGTCTGTTCTTCTTCTGTGCTTTTTCTTGTTGAGGTGGTTAGCAAACAACATTGCATTACCGTACGTGGCCCTTCTAGATTGGAGTGCGGATCGCATGAACCATGTCGCACTGAACCATGTTGTCCATACTGTGATGGTGTGGGATGAATGCACGTAGCGTTACACCTCTACTAATGATATTTTATGATTTACTTAATGTGTACAGCTCATGAATGTTTCACATTTCTAAAAACATTGTGTAAAAGAGGACATCTCGTATAGGGCTACTAAGTTTGATATATACACATTTTTGTTTGCAATGCAAATGTGAAAAAGCTAAAAAAAAAAAAAACTTAAAAAAAAAAGGCAGCTAAAAAATAAATTGTGTCAAAATCTTCAAAACCCATTTTACATTGTTTACAAAGTAAAGGATTAAAAGAGGAAAAAATGAAGGATAATTCATGGTGAAGTGCATTGTTATAAAACTCTTACCATTATTCAATAGGAGTAGTGACGCACACAATGAGATTAGAAATCTCATTGTGGCAGACTGCTCCTGAAGACGTCAAAGTGATCTGTAAAATGATCAAAGTTTATACGCAAACGATGGGTTTTCATGTTTTATGGGGACATTTCATAAACACAATTTTATACTATACAAAATACAAAAATTTATACTAAACTGTACATCCTATCCCCAGCCCCTAAACCCCTAAAACTATCAGCATTTTTAGATTTTCAAAAACATCACTTAGTATGATTTAAGCAGTTTTCCTCATGGGGACCAAAAAATATCCCCAAAAGGACAAGGATTTCAGATATTGCCATCTTTGTAGGGACATTTTGTCCCAATAACTTTCTGACATGTTGACCACACACACATTTGTTCATTATAAAGTGATCTCAAATTTGATCTCAAAATGTGTAAATTTGTGCATTTTTTAACAAAATATCAAAAAAGTGGCATTTATTTTAAAGAAAGCATAGGCAGACCTTTCAAAGAAAACATTTTCACAAAAAATGGTGAAGTTCAAAATATGGCACAATGCATATTTTGTTGAAAATGAGGACAAAAATCAAAGTTATAGAACATTTTCATCGTTATTATGAACCACGTAACACTTGATACATCCACAAAAAATTATCAAGACCAATTAGTTAATAAAGGTCCCATTAGCTCCGAGGAAAAAATAAATTTAGGAGCAACAGTATTTTTTAAAAATGCTTAACTTTTTCACTGGCATTTTATATTAGGTGTCCTTAACTACTTTGTACTTACAAAAAACAAGTACAGTGTACTTATTGTGTTCATATTGTATTGCAAAACATTTTTCAGGGTTGGATACGGGTAAGGGAAGGATGGGGTAAGGGAAGGCTCAACACTGTAACTATAAATCTAATTACAGCTGTAATTACGTGTAGGCATTTTTTAAAATCTAAGTGCAATGTAAAAACATGTATGCAAGTGCATTTTATCAAATTATTAATTTAAATGTGAGTACATAGTAATTAAAGACACCTAATATAAAGTGGGACCAAATTTCCCATAAATGCCACTAGGGCAATAGTTTTTTTGCTGTGCTATATTCACACTCCTAAAGGAACTAACATGAATATTTTACACAATAATCTAAATTACATTCTAAACTGTTAATTTAGCCATTTAGAAGATGCTTTTGCAAAAGCTTTATTGTGCACATTTATAAATTCTGCAACTGTATTTCAAAATTCTAGAAAAAATTACTAAAATGTTCATGGCTAGACATAATGAGCTAATATCACAAAACAATTGACATGTATAAAAAGAGAAGTTGAAAGAGTGAGAAAATGGGATGAAAGAAGTAATTTCACCTGATGATGAAATGCTGCTGCAGAGTAAATCAGGGTGATTCTCTCTTCAACAGTTCAACCAGAGCACAATGATGCTGAAAACCGTATGTTTCAATCTAATGTACTATTGATAAATGTGGGAGGACTGTGGTGTGAACCAAAAGTATTTTTTCAACAATGACCTTAAACCAGTTTTTTCATTGTTTTAATGGTATGTTGTGTGTCATGGTGTCTGCTATTTCGTAGGTTTACTTCCTTGTAGGAGACTGTGTGCTATCTGTGTATATTATTATTGTGTATATTTTAGATGAATGATTGAATGAATCCTAATGAAGAATTGCATTCATGCACAAACACACACACACACACACACACACACATAAAAAACTATGCTTACTAATGAACAAATCTTTAGTTTTACTATACTCTCCAATACTGGTATCAGTTTCTGCTCGTCTATTGTGGTTATGATAAGATAAATGATAAGAAAGTCTCCTTTTATTTATGTTCTGACTGGAAAAAAACTGGTAGCAAAAGCATAAGTCATCCAAGAAGAGCATTAGAAACGCCTTTGCTCAAATTACAAAAATGTATAAAATATTTAATGATGTATATTCTGTAGCCATTTTGCAAATATGATTGTGCTTTAATTTACACGGTACAATGAAATTTGATCGTTTTGTACAATCACAAAAGGAGCAAAAACCTAATACGTATATAAATATTTATATGGACACACATGAACATGATGTTGACAAATGAGTGCTGGGTCCTGGGAGTTATTGATGAGCTTACAGCTTCGCATTAAAAATGTTAAATAGAAACAGAAATTTTAAATGATAACAATAAAAAAATCTGACGCTTGTCCTAGTATGTATTTTCAAAATGGAAAACCCCATATGAACCAAGTATGCAAAAGTATGTCTCTGAAAAAATGCTGCGAAGCAACTTTCAGCATAATGATGGCTGTGTTGTTTTGCTGGCAGTCATACTGTAGGCTATTTGATAGTGACTGGACTGGTTTTTTCTCAGCTGCCGCTCAAGGCAAAATGTGGTCATGCCACCCCCACTTTTTAAACACGATCTTGTGAACGACTGGAGATTTTGTTTATTGATAAAGTTGGACTAAAATAAAAACATGCACAAACATGTTTTATGATTTTTTAAATTCTGCGATATTAAAAACCTCAGAGTGCAACCACTAGTTGCTGAAAATTCTAATTCTGCAGCCTATTATATACTATTATATAATAAGTATACAGAATATTAAACTTCAATTTAGCTCAAAATCTTTGGAGGTTTCAATTTCCCTTGACTGATACACACACACATAAGAGATTTTCCGGTGGACTAATAAATTTGGCCAGCAGTACCACTTCGAATGAAGGAAATTTCCTTTAGATTTAGAATAAATAATGGGGTCATAACTTGTTGATATAAGAGCAATATTTACAAATGAATATCTAAATTTCTTCTGCTTTTGCAGGATGTTTTGTAGGCTAATTAATTGTGTCAAAAAGCTCCTATGACACCATGTCTGTCTTTGACAGACAGGTCGATCTGTGATCAGGCTCCGCCCCTCCTATATCACTCAGGTCGACCCCTATCGAAATCATTCGCGCTTTCTTCCCGTGAGGGACTACAAGTTCTCTCAGCACATCCGACTTGTTTGCTGACTTCGCTAAACTGTTCAACGGGTGGGCCGAACGAGACATCAGTGAATTGGATTGTGTTGAGTGACATCGCAAGATTCTGAATAGCATCCGTGTCAAGGCGAGTTATTCTGTTCATCCTACCTGGTATTAGATTACTATCTTCAGTGACGTCAAGCCATCTTCAGGCTTTTCTCGTTATGGCGAGCTGTTGGAAGGGCTAACTACCTGACGATTACTTGTACACTCTTCAGCCATCATGTCAACGGTCATTACCCCCGCCAAAGGGAATGAGTCGAAGAGCAGGGAGGTGGCAAATCTTCCTTGTAGGAGACTGTGTGCTATCTGTCCATCTTCATGTGGAGCAACCATCTCGGGCAGGGACCCTCACCCTATGTGCATCGTGTGTATGGGCCCAAAGCACACTCAAACGTCGCTTGCGGACCCACAAACATGCATCCACTGTGCGTCAATGCCGTGAAAATCTTAGAGAGAAGGCTGAGAGTAGCAGTGGCTAACCAACAACCCATGTCTCTCCAAAATCAATGGCTACGGAGCATCAAGCGCAAGCTTCCACTAGCTGGGCGGACATGATGGAAGCCGAATCCCCGGATATGCCTCCTCTGTTCGAGGGCCTTCTCGCGCTGGAGGAGGAAGGACTGGGTAATGAGGATGCAGAGGGCGATGCTAACTCTGACCTCCTCGACTTAGACATGGATGATGAGGAAGAGGAAAACAATTCTCCATTCCCCATCCAATAGTCTAGACCCCCTAGCACGACTGACTCAGCCTCACAGGCTGACAGTAACCTGCACAAGGTGTGTAAACGAGCCGCGGCAAAACTGGGCCTGGCTTGGCCCGTGGCACAAGATGTGGAAGGAGCAAAGAGAGACCTTTACGACGGAAAAAGGCTGCCACCTGATCAATCCACAGTGAGACAACTCCTGCCCGCTGTGCCTGCTTGCATGAAGGAAATGTCTCGCCATTGGTGCAGCCCCTTTAAGAGCAAGCTCCCGGCCAAGGGGCATTCTAAGCTGGAGATTTAGGGGATAAGGGAGCTGGGGATGGCCGGACCCCCAGTGATAGAGACTTCAGTGGCTTATCATCTCCACCCGAATCAGCACTCCACTGCCTCATTGCACATCTCGTTGCCGAGCAAGATGGAACGTCTAACCGCGTCCATCTATCAGAGGATGTATAAATACGTGGCACAGTCAGTGTGCTCGCTGAACGCAGTGACTTTACTGTCAGTGTATCAAGCAGAGATTTTGGGGCGACAGCTTGACACAGGGGTGCCAAACCCAGCACTCTGGGACAAGATATGTGAGGTAACCGATTTGATTCTCCGCTCATCCCGCGGAGCGGTTCAGGGCTATGGCCGCGTTATGGGTCTGGCCGTGTCAGGTGAGAGAGCATTATGGCTAAACCTGTCAGGATTGGGTGATGCTCAGAAAGTGGAGGTGATGGACGCAGCGTATGACCCAACCAAGGGTTTGTTCGGACCAGCTCTCGAGAAAATGAGAGAAACCAGCACCCTTTACTTCTCTCTCCGCCTGCAAAGAGAAGGAGGGGATCCAGCCCTACGTCCAGTAAGGGCATACACAATAAAGAATGCACTATCGCATCCTAGCCACGAGCTGAGGGCGATATGCTCCCCGAATCACACAATAAACGTTTCGCTATCGCAGCCAGGCAGACCGCCGAAGGCAATAGAGTGCAGAAAATGCAAGAAAATTGTTTCTGGCGGTATTGCTGGTGCTGAAACATTTTCTGGGCTTCATCAGGAGTCAACATATTTTAGTGAAAACAGACAATTCTAGGGTGGTTGCTTATATCAACCGGCAGGGACTCACACTCACACTCTCTGAAACTGCATCAGTTGGAAGGAATGACCAGCTGTTTGTGTCTTGGGCTACTCCTCATAAAGGAAAGCAAACGGCTGTCCCTCTGGATTGTAGAGGCTACATCTCTAGCATATAAATGCAGAGGAGCTCAACCCCCTGAAGGCTTAAGGGCCCACTCCACTAAGGGCATGGCTACTTCATGGGCTTTACTTGGTGGAGTTTCAGTTCAGGATATCTGTGCGGCAGCGAGTTGGGCTGCGGCGCACACTTTTGTACGGTTTTATAGACTGAATGTGCCTGAGCCATCTGTGGCACATGTGGTGCTAAGCAGCGGGTTGAGACCCACTTAACTGTGTATAGCATACGTTGTGCAGTCCAGGAGTGGTCTATATCTTCCAAAGTGAAACACCGAGCGATGGGTTAAAAAAGAACGAAAAAAAAGAACGATGGGTTACTTAAAGTAATCCTGGGTTCTTCGATAACAGAGTGAGGTGTTTCACCAACACTTCCCTCCTTGCACAGGAACGGGAAGAAACCTCTCTATAATGATTTCGATAGGGGTCGACCTGAGTGATATAGGTGGGGCGGAGCCTGATCACAGATCGATCTGTCATAGACGTGGTGTCATAGGAGCTTCCGTAGTTGGTCACGCCCAAAGCGTATCCAATAGTGAAACTCCTCACTCTGTTATCAAAGAACCCGGGATTACGTTAAGTAACCCATTGTTTCGAACGCAGACACATCAGGACTTGTAATCTTCAGGATTTTTCAATGTGCTCCTTTTTCTTGCTCATATTTCGTAAAACCTGTGAAAACATCTTGCTGTCTCATTGTCAGACTGGTGATGCTGGTGTTTCCTGCTGACATCTTACAACTCAAAGACCCCAGTTGAACAGGATTGGATGGTTTTGAACGGAAAAATGAAGTTAAATTTTCTACATATACATCTGATATGAAATCTGATATTCATTCCATACATGCCAATAAGTTCTCGCATAACCGCACGGTTTGGCGCATGATGTGTCACAGGGTTTTTGTTGTGATGTCTGTTTTGAAGATCTGCCAATGGCCTGTAATGTTCGACTGTTTTTAAAATGTAAACAACAGTGGTGGTGGCACTGTAATGTTTGCATTCTGTATTGTTTTTGGTCTTGTTGGATTTTGTACTTGCACTCAGTGGTACGAGTTATGACAAAGCTGCCCCGACTTGCCCTTTCATTTGCACAGAACAGAAAACAAAATGACTTAAATACTAATGTCACGTTCCCCACGTCAACTCGGTCTAGGGGAATCGAGGAAAACGTGACAAAAAAAAAAAAGAAAGAATGATGAGAGGTGAGACTACATGGAGCTTCCCTTTCCCAGTCCCATTTGACTTTTGCTGCATTGAAAGCACTAGTTTTGGTCACATTTTCTATTAGGTATCTTTAACTATTATGTATTTAAATATCTTCAAGATTTCTGATAACCATTGGTCCTCGCCCCCAAAACAAGGTGCAACTCTCAGGGGCACATGAATTACTAAATATAATGAATAATTAATTAATTAATTAACTAATGAATGAATAATTAGTGGGAAAAAAAGAGTAAGAGAATACTAATATAATCAAATGCCCAAATTAACAGAACTGAGTTAATAATTAAGCATAAATCAAATTGAAAGTAAATTCGCAAGTAAAATACCTACATACAGTATAGTGAATGTGATTTCACCAAGTTCACCTGGAACAACATTCCAATCAACCAATAACATTTCAGGTACAGTTTACAGTTTATGTGCCGACAGGCAAGACAGAGCAGGTTGTTTGGTATGAAACAAATTTTGTCATTTTTTAAGAAATTAAAACTTAATTAATACCATTTTGTGCCTCTTTAAAGTGTCGCTCCAGATCACTGTAGGGCCTCAGTTCAAGCTGCATGTGAACCAATCATCTCTTCCTGCTAGTTAAAACACTAAATAAAACATGAATGAACATCAGAAGGTATGTTTAAACTGCAGAAAGATATCAATACAAGACATTTTTCAAATTCAAGTCTGCCAATGTTAATCTACTAACTCTCCTGTCTGGTTTATTTGTTGGACAAAATTGGGATTTGGCAATCTGTCAATCAAACTCCTGGCGAAGGCTAAATTGTACACACACACACACACACACACACACACACACACACACACACACACGCACGCACGCACGCACACACGCGCACACACACACACACAAAAACAAAATGAAACCAAAACCAAAAAGTACAGTACATGAACAATCAGTTTATTATCACATTATTGTGTACTTTATCTTCACAATAGTAATTAGATTGGTATTTTTATAAATTAAACATTCTATCAGTCTATCTTTGTACTATATTACTATAAAGTATTTTATAGGTTGTGATTTTCTTCAAGAAACACCCAGGTTTCACACTGTATATAGAAAGCTTGTAACAGAGGCATGAGTGCATGAGTCCCACATTGAGATAAAGATAAGAAAGATATTTAGACTAGATGTGTAAAAGAAATGATGGTGATTCTTGGTGGAAATATCCTAGAGGAATATCAGGACACTCATCAGAGATATAAGTGATATAGTCAGAGAACCACACAGCCATGGAGCTCTGGATACTTGCACTTGTTGTGGCACCTGTGCATCTGTGAACAGAGATTACAGCAGTCAGTCGAGTGGGCAAGCGGTGGTTCAAGAGTGCTGATGTTTCATTTAATAGCACTGGGAAACGTTTTACTCTTTATATCATTCCTCTGCATCCACTGTGTTCCAGACCAGAGTATGTGAGCGGTGCAGAACTACAACACTCTTGCTCATTTCATATTCAGATATTCATGAACAATATCTCTTTTTCTTGTTTTATAAGTCACCTTTGTTACTGTCAGACCACATGAATGGACCCATGGATATGGAAGCACTGTCATGGAATTCCACAGATCTGCCCTCCCTCTGGTGGTGTTCAGAGTCACACTTCTAAAATACAGATGAAAAGACAACCGAGTTGTGTCAACCAAGGAATCAAGGTCAAGCCCCCTACTGGTAGATGCACACAACTGGCATTTTTCTCCATTGATAACATGGTAAATTAAATAGTATAACTATATCCATGTCCATAAGTAAAATATGACAATTCTTGAGGATTTGTACACTCACCACTGAGCAGTTATTGTGTGTCTGAAGGCAAAGGTGAATAGCGCAGTGCAGGTAAACCTTTGTGGAGTTTGCAGTGAAGATAAACATCCTGAAGGCGAAACGGCTGGATGTGGAAACACCGTTCTGCAGAAGATCCACTGTATTGTCTTCTGGATTGGGACACCTGAGCATTTTGGAACAGTATAATAAAGATATTATAAAAGGTTTGCTAAGTTAAAGTGTTGTACAGTTTACAATTACAACAAATGCAGGTTTATAAAATTCATTCTTTTGGTTTTTTAGATTTTAAAATCTCAGGTCATTTTAAAAATAATAATTTTTTTTTTCTGGCAAAATACAATTCATAAGTGCTGAGAAACACAAACATTCAATCTAAAATAATTGACTTGCTTGTCAGTGACGAGGTCCCAGCGGAGAGAGTAATGAGGATCATTCACCGGTGTAGCCCAACACGTGTCAATCACTGAGGCAAACTGATGGCTGTCGACTCCATCCACACGAACTTCCACAAAAATACTCTTGTCCAGCTCTACGTTCACACTACCAGTGAAGGGGTGGGAGAATCCAGCATCCTGATAGGGAATCATCCTGACCCGATAGCTCCCTTGACCAGCAGGAAGGTTCCTGTGCACAGTGCTGTTGAAGTAATTTCACAGGAGATGTGTCAATTACAAATAAGGCTAATAAAGAGAATTATTGGTTTAAATAATTAGTAAGTTGGCTGAATTTAGTGCATCCCACCTCTCCAGAGGGTTGATGTCCATGGAGAGTGTTTGGGTTTGTGTGTACACACAGCTGAAAGGAAGCTTCAGAATTTTCTTCCTGCTGATGAGATGCCCAACTGTGTTTGGCTCTCCCACAACAACGTTCTCATAGATGAAGTGGGTGCCATTGGCCTGTAGGCACATATTATTTCAACATTTGTACATTAAGGGACTTTTTAAAGTATTATACAATAAATCAAAAAGTATTGGTTGTTCTTTTAACCGTTTGTGCATGTACGTAATGATTCCTACCACAAGACTTGTTCCACAGATGTGGTCACTGTTGTTAAAATAGAATTCTACTCGGCCATTCCGGACTGTTCCTCTGCAGTTGGGATCGTTGAGGTGTAAGATGTCAGAAGGAAAACCAGCCTCAAAGAGCTGACAGCGAGACAGAGATATGGAGCCAGAGCTGCTTTCACAAGTTTCAATGAAATCTGAGAGGAAAAAAAAATATTTAGCAGTGATTAAAAACAGAAATGTAATCAATGATGAACCTGTATTTGAAATGTTTTGGGGAAATGAGTCCCACCAAAGGTGTCACGCTGAGAACTGTTATGGTTGTCCTTGCAGAAAACAGCCGTAAACACCATGTTTCTCTCCACAGCGTTCATTCTCAGTGCAGTTGAGCATAGAACAGCGGACTCTGTCGACTAAGAAAAGAACCACAGGATTTATATTATACAATAAATGGGTCATAAATAAAATATTGAATAATATACATATTACATAACATCTGGAGTGAAGACAACATCTCTCTTTATTAAATATAGTAATCATTTCTATAAAACATTCAACATTTAGACTTTTTTTTGTTTTCACTGGTCTAACTGTAAAGATAAAAAGAAAATGACTTAAACTCAAGCTACAAATGGATAAAACAGACCTGTGAAAATTTGTGAATGAAAAAAAAAAAAAAAATCCCTGATATCAGTTCACTTGGAATCATTTTGCAGTCAATTTCTGGCTGACATAAAGACAAGATGTCATGTGAGACAGCAGATAGCCAGGCAAGCAATGAGGTTTCTTCTTACTTCTAACAAGGAACGGCCTCTGCTTCTAATAAACCAGACGATTACTATTACTTCTTTGTGCGTATTCAGCATAGTGACTATGCAAGCTGGCTCTAAAAACACCAACGAACATAGTGACTTCTTAATTTCTTGTTGTTACTATGGTTACCATTAACTTCTATTACAATAAACACACTTGAAAAACCAAACCAACTGCAAAATAAGAATTGTTTATTTGCATATGATAGATATATTAATACATACACTTACATGCACTTGGAAAAAGCTATTAATAGATAAAATAACAATGAACACACAGAAAAAAAAATAGTATAATACAGAAGCAACATGAATACATCAACCATTAATATACAATAGACTAAAATACATTTCAACAAAATGCATGGAAACAAATGTGTTGCATCCAATCAAATGGTATTAACATCTTGACTACACTAATTAAAAGTGCATCAAATATTTTCGTATACTCAACTTTAAAACATTTATGTGTCTAGATCCGCTTGTTGAATCTGGTGTCACTGTTCCAGGGTCCAAAAGCTCCATCAGAGGCCATACTGTGCAATAAATGAGTGGTAAACACTGTAAAACATAGTATGTATAAAAATTAAGCTTATATATGCATGTGTTTGAACATATAGTGAATAGACAGTGTAT
Source organism: Opsariichthys bidens (assembly GCA_037194245.1). Classification (NCBI taxonomy): domain Eukaryota; kingdom Metazoa; phylum Chordata; class Actinopteri; order Cypriniformes; family Xenocyprididae; genus Opsariichthys; species Opsariichthys bidens. Next base: position 6,438,530 of record CM074296.1, read on the forward strand.
TTGAATTGTTTGACAAGAATACATACCTCATAACGGAGCGCAGAACGAACCGCAGAAGTGAGGAAAGGAGCCATTACTTTCAAATCCGATGATGAGCTGAGCTTTTTTTTTTTTTTTTTTTTTTGCGAAAGCAGCACGAGGATCTGAAGCGATGACAAATCTTTTCTCCTGCTGCGGTTTCTTCTTCTTCTAGAGCTCAAGCCCTGAAAGGGCGAAGGCCCTCTTGTTTTCTTTAAGATTATTCTTCTTATTGTTATTATTATATTTGTTCAAGGTTTCGAGGGATTTTGGGGCCCTTAACATGCTCAAAAATGGGCCACTCATGAATTGGGCAGGCAGCACCATTTCGACATGAAGGCAGTTTCACACGGGATATGGAAAGCTCAAGTCTCTAGTTAATTTTCAATGAGAGAGACACGGAAAGTGGCAAATCAGGTGTGAGGTGGTTCTAGTAGCGGCAAAGCGACGGTGTGCAAACACAGCCTGTAAAGCTCGTTGTAGCAGTTATAAATATTATAAATATTAATATATGCCGTATATAAATATTAGGCAAGCCACATGACTTCTTTCACACTCTTAAAAACAACTTAAAAGTTGCCTTTTTTTGCCTTAAAAAAAGGGTTGTTTACGTGACAACGACATACTAAAATGAAAAAAAAAATCCTGTTTTTCACGTGCAGATGAGAAACGATGTTAAAACCATCCCTGTTCACACAGATCAGCAAAAATATTTAAAAACGCTGTATTATGCATACCAGGCCAGTAGTTGGCGATGTCACTTTGTAAAGAAAAACTATGCACCTATAGACGAGACACGTAAAGCGCATGTGCGTGACATCAATGTTTTCACAAACGTGCATTTTTTGTACTTTACGTCGAGACGATAATGGTATCGTTTTTAAAAATATGCACTTTGAAACCTCTTTTCAAACATTTTCAGGCCCCCAAAATACTGTTGTCATGTAAATGAACTGCCACAATGTTATACGCTGTCATGTAAACCTTTAAATAATACATACTAATATTTATGTGAATGCAAACTGGAAACTTCCTATGATTAAATCAATTACAGAGAACGAAATCAAGTGAAACCGGAGATTGTGGCGTTAGAACTGGAACCGGAAATTTGAAATATTCCTCCAAGTCTATTCATTTGATCGCCACCAAACTCAGTCAACAAGAAGCAAAGACATTGAGGATGCTAAATTGCAAAGGGATTTTTGATATCTAGATCGTTTTGGCTAATATGAATATTATGGGTCAAAGTAATAGCGCCACCAGCTGGCAGCAGGAATTGTGCGAATTTCAAAATGCTTACAATTTTTTACCCGATTTGCTTCAAACTTCATCAGACTTAAATTTTTTGCAGGGTGTTTTTGAGACATGCTTCAAATTTCATGAAACTCGTCACATATCAGAGTTGTCAGCCAGTAGACATGGGCAAAGCCTTAAGGCCCTTTCACACGGAGCGTGACGTGATAAAGCGAAGCACATCTCCTTGAGCTAATTCACACCTGCACGATAGGTGGTGCTGACCGGGAATACATTTTTCCTCATGTATGCATCTCTTTCCCATTTGGCTTTAACCTCATCCGCTACACACCATACAACAGTATATTAAAATAAAGTTTGGTACTACACCAGAAACAGACAATCTACAATGCTTACGAGATCTTATGAGAAATCTTCTGACCATATACATCATAAAATATATCAGATCGCATAATTCAATGGAAAATGAATAGAAGTGATATTCTGTAGAGCGTGAGAATAAATCTGTTCTCAGACACCAATGATTAAAAGAACTGAGCATCCATTCTCTTAACTCTTCCAGAATACTTTTCTTTGGTGTTTACTGTTTTGACGTGCTGCTCACTTCAACTAGAAACTAGAAAATAGCGCTACTGTTCTGTCTTGCGGTCCGGATGGAAACGTGCCATGTCCGGATGCGGACTGCAGTCGGCCATTTGAATATCAGTGGTTTAGTTTGTGTAGCCTATAATTCGTTTGCCGTTTTTGCACAATAAAATCTTTACTGTTTGAATTGTGTTTATTGAACTGTTTTGAATGTCATTTTTATTGTGATAGGGAACAACAACAAAAAACATTATTTGAACTAACTGCGTGGAAATTGCATGCGGAAAAGCATGCATTGCACTGGGTGATATAGTGCGATTAATTGAGATGTTTTTTTGTTTTTTTTTGGCTCACCATTGTGATGTCTGTCAACCCTATTTAGAGTTTAACCCATTCATTGATGTGTGCGTTTGCCTACATTACAGGATTTTAAAAAAAATAAAAAATCTCTTACGCCTTATTTTCCATCAGTTTTAATGACAAAATAAAGACGTAGAACCAGTACAACTGACAACATAGCTTTATATTATTAGTTTAATAATTAGGTTTATAAAACAACCTTAAGATGAATACTTCTGGTCTTACAAATTTGTTAAACTGCAAACGATAACTTCATACTCATTTAATATTGACCTAAGACATCTTACGACATGAAATCCATCTCAATTTACATGATCTCATGGATGTGGCTATTGTGTTTTGAGGTTATAGTGGCACCAGCTCGCTTCAGTAAATGTGGCGTATGCAACTTTCACATTGTCCTTTTATATTTACACAATTTAAAAGCATATTTCCCGCCATGGACAGTTTCCCTAAAGCCACTATGGTCAACCTTAAGTATAATAATAACAACAACAACAACAACAATAATACATGTACAAGGCTGTACATCTTAATGTGGCTTTGCAGAAATGATGATGCCTCCAGATGCTGGCTTTTAAAAAGGAATCTTCCAGGAACCATTTAAAGACTATGTAATAACCCTTTTGTAGAATTTCAGTTCCTCTAACTTCCCCAAAAGCACTTCAAGGTCTTGTGGAAATTAAAAGGTCACTCCAGAACTGAATAAAGTGCTTAAAGGATCCCATAAGTTCCTGCAAGAACTGCAAAGACTGTCAATGGTTCCATCAGTAACCCTATTACAGGAGAAAGAGTTTTGAGGCACTTAAAATACATGTTGAAGTTCCTTGAGTACAGGATATTTGAGGCACCTTTAGTTTAGTGTGATTGTCTGCTTTTTCAGGAGCCTTGATTCTGAAAGTCCTTTTCCTATTTATTCTCTACATGATAATATGAAAAGTTCTTAAATAGACTTAAAGAAAAATCATGACATTATAAAAAGTATATGAAAATACCTGTGGGGCGACTTGAACTGGTGATGGTCATGTTTGTTGACCTAACATCTGCACAGGACAAAAAAAAAAACAAAACAAACAAACATTCAACAAAAGATCTTTTATCATATTACATATCAAACCTGATAAGCATACAGAGCACAACAGTGACTGTCCACCTTTTAAGTGGCCATTTTCCCCTAAAAAAGTGGTTTAAAAAATACCTGGTGTAAGAGTTGATTCGGTGGTGGTTTCGTCTGTGGTGCTTTCTTCAGGAAAGAGAAAAAAAAACACATTCAAGAACAGATGTTTGACCATTTTATATATCAACTCTGACATGCATACTGTGAAAAACAGTGACCATCCACCTTTTAAGTGGATATTTCCCCCAAAAAAATTGTTTCAAAAATACCTGTTGGAAGAGTTGATTCAGTGGTGGACATGTCTGTGGTGCTCTCTTCAGGAAAGAGAAAAAAAAATGAATAAAAACAGATTTTCTTGACATTTCACATGCCAACTGTGATATGCACACAGAGAAAACCAGTGACGGTCCAGCTTTTAATTGTTTTTTTCCCAAAAATTGTTTCAAAAATACCTGTTGGAAGAGTTGATTCGGTGGTGGACACGTCTGTGGTGCTCTCTTCAGGAAAGAGAAAAAAACCACATTCAAGAACAGATGTTTGACCATTTTATATAACAACTCTGATATGCATACAGAGCACATGATTGACCGTTCACCTTTTAATTGGATATTTCCCCCAAAAAAATTGTTTCAAAAATACCTGTTGGAAGAGTTGATTCAGTGGTGGACACGTCTGTGGTGCTCTCTTCAGGAAAGAGAAAAAAAAATGAATAAAACATTTAACATGCCAACTTTGATATGCATTCAGAGAAACCAGTGACAGTCCAGCTTTTACGTGTTGTTGTTTCCCAAAAATTGTTTCAAAAATACCTGTTGGAAGAGTTGATTCGGTGGTGGTAATGTATGTGGTGCTCTCTTCAGGAAAGAGAAAAAAAAACATTAAAAACAGATGTTTGACCATTTTATAAAACAACTCTGATATGCATACAGAGCACATGATTGACCGTGCACCTTTTAGGGGTTATTTCCCCAAAAATTGTTTCAAAAATACCTGTTGGAAGAGTTGATTCGGTGGTGGACACGTCTGTGGTGCTCTCTTCAGGAAAGAGAAAAAAAACACATTCAAGAACAGATGTTTGACCATTTTTTATAACAACTCTGATATGCATACAGTGAAAAAGTGACCGTCCACCTTTGAAGTGGATATTTCCCCCCAAAAAATTGTTTCAAAAATACCTGTTGGAAGAGTTGATTCGGTAGTGGACACGTCTGTGGTGCTCTCTTCAGGAAAGAGAAAAAAAACATTAAAAAACAGATGTTTGACCATTTTACATATCAACTATGATATGCATACAGTGAAAAACAGTGACCGTCCACCTTTAAAGTGAATATTTCCCCCAAAAAAATTGTTTCAAAAATACCTGTTGGAAGAGTTGATTCGGTGGTGGACACGTCTGTGGTGCTCTCTTCAGGAAAGAGAAAAAAAAAACACATTCAAGAACAGATGTTTGACCATTTTACATATCAACTATGATATGCATACTGTGAAAAACAGTGACCGTCCACCTTTGAAGTGGATATTTCCCCCAAAATTGTTTCAAAAATACCTGTTGGAAGAGTTGATTCGGTGGTGGACACGTCTGTGGTGCTCTCTTCAGGAAAGAGAAAAAAAATGAATAAAACAGATTATTTTGACATTTCACATGCCAACTTTGATATGCACACAGAAAACCAGTGACGGTCCAGCTTTTAATTGTTTTTTTCTCCCAAAAAATTGTTTCAAAAATACCTGTTGGAAGAGTTGATTCGGTGGTGGACACGTCTGTGGTGCTCTCTTCAGGAAAGAGAAAAAAAAACACATTCGAGAACAGATGTTTGACCATTTTACATATCAACTATGATATGCATACTGTGAAAAACAGTGACCGTCCACCTTTGAAGTGGTTATTTCCCCCCAAAATTGTTTCAAAAATACCTGTTGGAAGAGTTGATTCGGTGGTGGTTACATCTGTGGTGCTCTCTTCAGGAAAGAGAAAAAAAATGAATAAAAACAGATTTTCTTGACATTTCACATGCCAACTTTGATATGCATACAGAGCACATGATTGACCGTTCAACTTTTAAGTGGATATTTCCCCCAAAAAAATTGTTTCAAAAATACCTGTTGGAAGAGTTGATTCGGTGGTGGACACGTCTGTGGTGCTCTCTTCAGGAAAGAAAAAAAACCCATTAAAAACTGATGTTTGACCATTTTATAATACAACTCTGATATGCATACAGAGCACATGATTGACCGTCCACCGTTTAGGGGTTATTTCCCCAAAAATTGTTTCAAAAATACCTGTTGGAAGAGTTGATTCGGTGGTGGACACGTCTGTGGTGCTCTCTTCAGGACAGAGAAAAAAAAACACATTCAAGAACTGATGTTTGACCATTTTACATATCAACTCTGACATGCATACAGTGAAAAACAGTGACCGTCCACCTTTTAATTGGATATTTCCCCCAAAAAAATTGTTTCAAAAATACCTGTTGGAAGAGTTGATTCGGTGGTGGACACGTCTGTGGTGCTCTCTTCAGGAAAGAGAAAAAAAATGAATAAAACAGATTTTCTTGACATTTCACATGCCAACTTTGATATGCACACAGAGAAAACCAGTGACCGTCCAACTTTTAATTGTTTTTTTCCCAAAAATTGTTTCAAAAATACCTGTTGGAAGAGTTGATTCGGTGGTGGTAATGTGTGTGGTGCTCTCTTCAGGAAAGAGAAAAAAAAAAATTAAAAACGGATATTTGACCATTTTATAAAACAACTCTGATATGCATACAGAGCACATGATTGACCGTCCACCGTTTAGGGGTTATTTCCCCAAAAAATGTTTCAAAAATACCTGTTGGAAGAGTTGATTCGGTGGTGGACACGTCTGTGGTGCTCTCTTCAGGAAAGAGAAAAAAAATGAATAAAACAGATTGTTTTTTTTACATTTCACATGCCAACTTTGATATGCATTCAGAGAAACCAGTGACGGTCCAGCTTTTACGTGTTGTTTTTTCCCAAAAATTGCTTCAAAAATACCTGTTGGAAGAGTTGATTCGGTGGTGGACACGTCTGTGGTGCTCTCTTCAGGACAGAGAAAAAAACCATTAAAAACTGATGTTTGACCATTTTATAAAACAACTCTGATATGCATACAGAGCACATGATTGACCGTCCACCTTTTAGGGGTTATTTCCCCAAAAATTGTTTCAAAAATACCTGTTGGAAGAGTTGATTCAGTGGTGGACACGTCTGTGGTGCTCTCTTCAGGAAACAGAAAAAAAAATGAATAAAACAGATTATTTTGACATTTAACATGCCAACTTTGATATGCACACAGAGAAAACCAGTGACGGTCCCGCTTTTAATTGTTTTTTTCTCCCAAAATATTGTTTCAAAAATACCTGTTGGAAGAGTTGATTCGGTGGTGGACACGTCTGTGGTGCTCTCTTCAGGAAAGAGAAAAAAAAAACACATTCAAGAACAGATGTTTGACCATTTTACATATCAACTATGATATGCATACTGTGAAAAACAGTGACCGTCCACCTTTGAAGTGGATATTTCCCCCAAAATTGTTTCAAAAATACCTGTTGGAAGAGTTGATTCGGTGGTGGACACGTCTGTGGTGCTCTCTTCAGGAAAGAGAAAAAAAATGAATAAAACAGATTATTTTGACATTTCACATGCCAACTTTGATATGCACACAGAAAACCAGTGACGGTCCAGCTTTTAATTGTTTTTTTCTCCCAAAAAATTGTTTCAAAAATACCTGTTGGAAGAGTTGATTCGGTGGTGGACACGTCTGTGGTGCTCTCTTCAGGAAAGAGAAAAAAAAACACATTCGAGAACAGATGTTTGACCATTTTACATATCAACTATGATATGCATACTGTGAAAAACAGTGACCGTCCACCTTTGAAGTGGTTATTTCCCCCCAAAATTGTTTCAAAAATACCTGTTGGAAGAGTTGATTCGGTGGTGGTTACATCTGTGGTGCTCTCTTCAGGAAAGAGAAAAAAAATGAATAAAAACAGATTTTCTTGACATTTCACATGCCAACTTTGATATGCATACAGAGCACATGATTGACCGTTCAACTTTTAAGTGGATATTTCCCCAAAAAAATTGTTTCAAAAATACCTGTTGGAAGAGTTGATTCGGTGGTGGACACGTCTGTGGTGCTCTCTTCAGGAAAGAAAAAAAACCCATTAAAAACTGATGTTTGACCATTTTATAATACAACTCTGATATGCATACAGAGCACATGATTGACCGTCCACCGTTTAGGGGTTATTTCCCAAAAATTGTTTCAAAAATACCTGTTGGAAGAATTGATTCGGTGGTGGACACGTCTGTGGTGCTCTCTTCAGGACAGAGAAAAAAAAACACATTCAAGAACTGATGTTTGACCATTTTACATATCAACTCTGACATGCATACAGTGAAAAACAGTGACCGTCCACCTTTTAATTGGATATTTCCCCCAAAAAAATTGTTTCAAAAATACCTGTTGGAAGAGTTGATTCGGTGGTGGACACGTCTGTGGTGCTCTCTTCAGGAAAGAGAAAAAAAATGAATAAAACAGATTTTCTTGACATTTCACATGCCAACTTTGATATGCACACAGAGAAAACCAGTGACCGTCCAACTTTTAAATGTTTTTTTCCCAAAAATTGTTTCAAAAATACCTGTTGGAAGAGTTGATTCGGTGGTGGTAATGTGTGTGGTGCTCTCTTCAGGAAAGAGAAAAAAAAAAATTAAAAACGGATATTTGACCATTTTATAAAACAACTCTGATATGCATACAGAGCACATGATTGACCGTCCACCGTTTAGGGGTTATTTCCCAAAAAATGTTTCAAAAATACCTGTTGGAAGAGTTGATTCGGTGGTGGACACGTCTGTGGTGCTCTCTTCAGGACAGAGAAAAAAAATTAATAAAGCAGATTTTTTTTTTTTACATTTCACATGCCAACTTTGATATGCATACAGAGAAACCAGTGACGGTCCAGCTTTTACGTGTTGTTTTTTCCTAAAAATTGTTTCAAAAATACCTGTTGGAAGAGTTGATTCGGTGGTGGACACGTCTGTGGTGCTCTCTTCAGGAAAGAAAAAAAAATGAATAAAAACAGATTTTCTTGACATTTCACATGCCAACTTTGATATGCACACAGAAAACCAGTGACGGTCCAGCTTTTATTTGTTTTTTTCTCCCAAAAAATTGTTTCAAAAATACCTGTTGGAAGAGTTGATTCGGTGGTGGTAATGTGTGTGGTGCTCTCTTCAGGACAAAGAAAAAAAATTAATAAAGCAGATTTTTTTTTTTTACATTTAACATGCCAACTTTGATATGCATACAGAGAAACCAGTGACGGTCCAGATTTGAAGTGTTGTTTTTTCCTACAAATTGTTTCAAAAATACCTGTTGGAAGAGTTGATTCGGTGGTGGACACGTCTGTGGTGCTCTCTTCAGGAAAGAGAAAAAAAACACATTCAAGAACAGATGTTTGACCATTTTACATATCAACTACGATATGCATACTGTGAAAAAGAGTGACCGTCCACCTTTGAAGTGGATATTTCCCCCAAAAAATTGTTTCAAAAATACCTGTTGGAAGAGTTGATTCGGTGGTGGTAATGTGTGTGGTGCTCTCTTCAGGACAAAGAAAAAAACCATTAAAAACTGATGTTTGACCATTTTATAAAACAACTCTGATATGCATACAGAGCACATGATTGACCGTTCACCTTTTAGGGGTTATTTCCCCAAAAATTGTTTCAAAAATACCTGTTGGAAGAGTTGATTCGGTGGTGGACACGTCTGTGGTACTCTCTTCAGGAAAGAGAAAAAAAGTGAATAAGACAGATTTTTTTTTTTTCCATTTAACATGCCAACTTTGATATGCATACAGAGAAACCAGTGACAGTCCCGCTTTTACGTGTTGTTTTTTCCCAAAAATTGTTTCAAAAATACCTGTTGGAAGAGTTGATTCGGTGGTGGTAATGTATGTGGTGCTCTCTTCAGGAAAGAGAAAAAAACCATTAAAAACAGATATTTTACCATTTTATAAAACAACTCTGATATGCATACAGAGCACATGATTGACCATCCACATTTTAAGTGGATATTTCCCCAAAAAAAAATTGTTTCAAAAATACCTGTTGGAATAGTTGATTCGGTGGTGGTGGTCACGTCTGTGGTGCTCTCTTCAGGAAAGAGAAAAAAAACACATTCAAGAACAGATGTTTGACCATTTTTTATAACAACTCTGATATGCATACAGTGAAAAACAGTGACCGTCAACCTTTTAAGTGTTGTTTTTTTCCCAAAAATTGTTTCAAAAATACCTGTTGGAAGAGTTGATTCAGTGGTGGACACGTCTGTGGTGCTCTCTTCAGGAAAGAGAAAAAAAATGAATAAAACAGATGGTTTTTTTTACATTTCACATGCCAACTTTGATATGCATTCAGAGAAACCAGTGACGGTCCAGCTTTTACGTGTTGTTTTTTCGCAAAAATTGCTTCAAAAATACCTGTTGGAAGAGTTGATTCGGTGGTGGACACGTCTGTGGTGCTCTCTTCAGGACAGAGAAAAAAAACATTAAAAACTGATGTTTGACCATTTTATAAAACAACTCTGATATGCATACAGAGCACATGATTGACCGTCCACCTTTTAGGGGTTATTTCCCCCAAAAAATTGTTTCAAAAATACCTGTTGGAAGAGTTGATTCAGTGGTGGTCACATGTGTGGTGCTCTCTTCAGGAAAGAGAAAAAAAATGAATAAAACAGATTATTTTGACATTTAACATGCCAACTTTGATATGCACACAGAGAAAACCAGTGACGGTCCACCTTTTAATTGTTTTTTTCTCCCAAAATATTGTTTCAAAAATACCTGTTGGAAGAGTTGATTCGGTGGTGGACACGTCTGTGGTGCTCTCTTCAGGAAAGAGAAAAAAAAAACACATTCGAGAACAGATGTTTGACCATTTTACATATCAACTATGATATGCACACAGTGAAAAACAGTGACCGTCCACCTTTGAAGTGGATATTTCCCCCAAAATTGTTTCAAAAATACCTGTTGGAAGAGTTGATTCGGTGGTGGTTACATCTGTGGTGCTCTCTTCAGGAAAGAAAAAAAACCCATTAAAAACTGATGTTTGACCATTTTATAAAACAACTCTGATATGCATACAGAGCACATGATTGACCATCCACATTTTAAGTGGATATTTCCCCAAAAAAAAATTGTTTCAAAAATACCTGTTGGAATAGTTGATTCGGTGGTGGTCACGTCTGTGGTGCTCTCTTCAAGAAAGAGAAAAAAAACACATTCAAGAACAGATGTTTGACCATTTTTTATAACAACTCTGATATGCATACAGTGAAAAACAGTGACCGTCCACCTTTTAAGTGTTGTTTTTTTCCCAAAAATTGTTTCAAAAATACCTGTTGGAAGAGTTGATTCGGTGGTGGACACGTCTGTGGTGCTCTCTTCAGGAAAGAGAAAAAAAATGAATAAAACAGATTGTTTTTTTTACATTTCACATGCCAACTTTGATATGCATTCAGAGAAACCAGTGACGGTCCAGCTTTTACGTGTTGTTTTTTCCCAAAAATTGCTTCAAAAATACCTGTTGGAAGAGTTGATTCGGTGGTGGTAATGTGTGTGGTGCTCTCTTCAGGAAAGAGAAAAAAAATGAATAAAACAGATTATTTTGACATTTAACATGCCAACTTTGATATGCACACAGAGAAAACTAGTGACGGTCCACCTTTTAATTGTTTTTTTCTCCCAAAATATTGTTTCAAAAATACCTGTTGGAAGAGTTGATTCGGTGGTGGACACGTCTGTGGTGCTCTCTTCAGGAAAGAGAAAAAAAAACATTAAAAAACAGATGTTTGACCATTTTACATATCAACTCTGACATGCATACAGTGAAAAACAGTGACCGTCCACCTTTTAGGGTTTATTTCCCCCCTAATAATTGTTTCAAAAATACCTGTTGGAAGAGTTGATTCGGTGGTGGACACGTCTGTGGTGCTCTCTTCAGGAAAGAGAAAAAAAATGAATAAAACAGATGGTTTTTTTTTACACTTCACATGCCAACTTTGATATGCATTCAGAGAAACCAGTGACGGTCCAGCTTTTACGTGTTGTTTTTTTCGCAAAAATTGCTTCAAAAATACCTGTTGGAAGAGTTGATTCGGTGGTGGACACGTCTGTGGTGCTCTCTTCAGGACAGAGAAAAAAAACATTAAAAACTGATGTTTGACCATTTTATAAAACAACTCTGATATGCATACAGAGCACATGATTGACCGTCCACCTTTTAGGGGTTATTTCCCCCAAAAAATTGTTTCAAAAATACCTGTTGGAAGAGTTGATTCAGTGGTGGTCACATGTGTGGTGCTCTCTTCAGGAAAGAGAAAAAAAATGAATAAAACAGATTATTTTGACATTTAACATGCCAACTTTGATATGCACACAGAGAAAACCAGTGACGGTCCACCTTTTAATTGTTTTTTTCTCCCAAAATATTGTTTCAAAAATACCTGTTGGAAGAGTTGATTCGGTGGTGGACACGTCTGTGGTGCTCTCTTCAGGAAAGAGAAAAAAAAACACATTCGAGAACAGATGTTTGACCATTTTACATATCAACTATGATATGCACACAGTGAAAAACAGTGACCGTCCACCTTTGAAGTGGATATTTCCCCCCAAAATTGTTTCAAAAATACCTGTTGGAAGAGTTGATTCGGTGGTGGTTACATCTGTGGTGCTCTCTTCAGGAAAGAAAAAAAACCCATTAAAAACTGATGTTTGACCATTTTATAAAACAACTCTGATATGCATACAGAGCACATGATTGACCATCCACATTTTAAGTGGATATTTCCCCAAAAAAAAATTGTTTCAAAAATACCTGTTGGAATAGTTGATTCGGTGGTGGTCACGTCTGTGGTGCTCTCTTCAGGAAAGAGAAAAAAAACACATTCAAGAACAGATGTTTGACCATTTTTTATAACAACTCTGATATGCATACAGTGAAAAACAGTGACCGTCCACCTTTTAAGTGTTGTTTTTTTCCCAAAATTGTTTCAAAAATACCTGTTGGAAGAGTTGATTCGGTGGTGGACACGTCTGTGGTGCTCTCTTCAGGAAAGAGAAAAAAAATGAATAAAACAGATTGTTTTTTTTACATTTCACATGCCAACTTTGATATGCATTCAGAAAAAACCAGTGACGGTCCAGCTTTTACGTGTTGTTTTTTCCCAAAAATTGCTTCAAAAATACCTGTTGGAAGAGTTGATTCGGTGGTGGTAATGTGTGTGGTGCTCTCTTCAGGAAAGAGAAAAAAAATGAATAAAACAGATTATTTTGACATTTAACATGCCAAGTTTGATATGCACACAGAGAAAACTAGTGACGGTCCACCTTTTAATTGTTTTTTTCTCCCAAAATATTGTTTCAAAAATACCTGTTGGAAGAGTTGATTCGGTGGTGGACACGTCTGTGGTGCTCTCTTCAGGAAAGAGAAAAAAAAACATTAAAAAACAGATGTTTGACCATTTTACATATCAACTCTGACATGCATACAGTGAAAAACAGTGACCGTCCACCTTTTAGGGTTTATTTCCCCCCTAATAATTGTTTCAAAAATACCTGTTGGAAGAGTTGATTCGGTGGTGGACACGTCTGTGGTGCTCTCTTCAGGAAATAAAAAAAAAAAATGAATAAAACAGATTTTTTTAACATTTAACATGCCAACTTTGATATGCATTCAGAGAAACCAGTGACAGTCCAGCTTTGAAGTGTTGTTTTTTCTCAAAAATTGTTTCAAAAATACCTGTTGGAAGAGTTGATTCAGTGGTGGACACGTCTGTGGTGCTCTCTTCAGGAAAGAAAAAAAAAATGAATAAAAACAGATTTTCTTAACATTTAACATACCAACTTTGATATGCATAAAGAGAAACCAGTGACGGTCCAGCTTTTACGTGTTGTTTTTTCCCAAAAATTGTTTCAAAAATACCTGTTGGAAGAGTTGATTCGGTGGTGGACACGTCTGTGGTGCTCTCTTCAGGACAGAGAAAAAAAATGAATAAAAACAGATGTTTGACCATTTTATAAAACAACTCGAATATGCATACAGAGCACATGATTGACCGTCCACCTTTTAGGGGTTATTTCCCCCCAAAAAATTGTTTCAAAAATACCTGTTGGAAGAGTTGATTCAGTGGTGGTCACATGTGTGGTGCTCTCTTCAGGAAAGAGAAAAAAAATGAATAAAACAGATTTTTTTGAAATTTAACATGCCAACTTAGATATGCACACAGAGAAAACCAGTGACGGTCCACCTTTTAATTGTTTTTTTCTCCCAAAAAATTGTTTCAAAAATACCTGTTGGAAGAGTTGATTCGGTGGTGGACACGTCTGTGGTGCTCTCTTCAGGAAAGAGAAAAAAAACACATTCAAGAACAGATGTTTGACCATTTTTTATAACAACTCTGATATGCATACAGTGAAAAACAGTGACCGTCAACCTTTTAAGTGTTGTTTTTTCCCAAAAATTGTTTCAAAAATACCTGTTGGAAGAGTTGATTCGGTGGTGGACACGTCTGTGGTGCTCTCTTCAGGAAAGAGAAAAAAAATGAATAAAACAGATTGTTTTTTTTACATTTCACATGCCAACTTTGATATGCATTCAGAGAAACCAGTGACGGTCCAGCTTTTACGTGTTGTTTTTTCCCAAAAATTGCTTCAAAAATACCTGTTGGAAGAGTTGATTCGGTGGTGGACACGTCTGTGGTGCTCTCTTCAGGACAGAGAAAAAAACCATTAAAAACTGATGTTTGACCATTTTATAAAACAACTCTGATATGCATACAGAGCACATGATTGACCGTCCACCTTTTAGGGGTTATTTCCCCAAAAATTGTTTCAAAAATACCTGTTGGAAGAGTTGATTCAGTGGTGGACACGTCTGTGGTGCTCTCTTCAGGAAACAGAAAAAAAATGAATAAAACAGATTATTTTGACATTTAACATGCCAACTTTGATATGCACACAGAGAAAACCAGTGACGGTCCCGCTTTTAATTGTTTTTTTTCTCCCAAAATATTGTTTCAAAAATACCTGTTGGAAGAGTTGATTCGGTGGTGGACACGTCTGTGGTGCTCTCTTCAGGAAAGAGAAAAAAAAAACATTAAAAAACAGATGTTTGACCATTTTACATATCAACTATGCAATGCATACTGTGAAAAACAGTGACCGTCCACCTTTGAAGTGGATATTTCCCCCCAAAATTGTTTCAAAAATACCTGTTGGAAGAGCTGATTCGGTGGTGGACACGTCTGTGGTGCTCTCTTCAGGAAAGAGAAAAAAAAAATGAATAAAACAGATTTTTTTAACATTTAACATGCCAACTTTGATATGCATTCAGAGAAACCAGTGACGGTCCAGCTTTTACGTGTTGTTTTTTCTCAAAAATTGTTTCAAAAATACCTGTTGGAAGAGTTGATTCGGTGGTGGACACGTCTGTGGTGCTCTCTTCAGGACAGAGAAAAAAAAAACACATTCAAGAACAGATGTTTGACCATTTTACATATCAACTATGATATGCATACTGTGAAAAACAGTGACCGTCCACCTTTGAAGTGGATATTTCCCCCCAAAAATTGTTTCAAAAATACCTGTTGGAAGAGTTGATTCGGTGGTGGACACGTCTGTGGTGCTCTCTTCAGGACAGAGAAAAAAACCATTAAAAACGGATGTTTGACCATTTTATAATACAACTCTGATATGCATACAGAGCACATGATTGACCGTCCACCTTTTAGGGGTTATTTCCCCAAAAATTGTTTCAAAAATACCTGTTGGAAGAGTTGATTCAGTGGTGGACACGTCTGTGGTGCTCTCTTCAGGAAAGAGAAAAAAAATGAATAAAACAGATTTTTTTTTTTTTTTCCATTTAACATGCCAACTTTGATATGCATACAGAGAAACCAGTGACAGTCCAGCTTTTACGTGTTGTTTTTTCCCAAAATTTGTTTCAAAAATACCTGTTGGAAGAGTTGATTCGGTGGTGGTTTCGGTGGTAGTTACGTCTGTGGTGCTCTCTTCAGGAAAGAGAGAAAAAAAAACACATGTAAATTGGTCAAACATCTGTTCTTGAATATCAACTCTGATATGCATACAGTGAAAAACAGTGACCGTCCACCTTAAGTGTTGTTTTTTTTCCAAAAATTGTTTCAAAAATACCTGTTGGAAGAGTTGATTCGGTGGTGGACACGTCTGTGGTGCTCTCTTCAGGAAAGAGAAAAATACCATTAAAAACAGATATTTTACCATTTTATAAAACAACTCGAATATGCATACAGAGCACATGATTGACCGTCCACCTTTTAATTGGATATTTCCCCCAAAAAAATTGTTTCAAAAATACCTGTTGGAAGAGTTGATTCGGTAGTGGACACGTCTGTGGTGCTCTCTTCAGGAAAGAGAAAAAAAATGAATAAAACAGATTTTCTTGACATTTCACATGCCAACTTTGATATGCACACAGAAAAAACCAGTGACGGTCCACCTTTTAATTGTTTTTTTCCCAAAAATTGTTTCAAAAATACCTGTTGGAAGAGTTGATTCGGTGGTGGTAATGTGTGTGGTGCTCTCTTCAGGAAAGAGAAAAAAAAAAATTAAAAACGGATGTTTGACCATTTTATAAAACAACTCTGATATGCATACAGAGCACATGATTGACCGTCCACCGTTTAGGGGTTATTTCCCCAAAAATTGTTTCAAAAATACCTGTTGGAAGAGTTGATTCGGTGGTGGACACGTCTGTGGTGCTCTCTTCAGGACAGAGAAAAAAAATTAATAAAGCAGATTTTTTTTTTTTACATTTCACATGCCAACTTTGATATGCATACAGAGAAACCAGTGACGGTCCAGCTTTTACGTGTTGTTTTTTCCTAAAAATTGTTTCAAAAATACCTGTTGGAAGAGTTGATTCGGTGGTGGACACGTCTGTGGTGCTCTCTTCAGGAAAGAGAAAAAAAATGAATAAAAACAGATTTTCTTGACATTTCACATGCCAACTTTGATATGCATACAGAGCACATGATTGACCGTTCAACTTTTAAGTGGATATTTCCCCCCAAAAAATTGTTTCAAAAATACCTGTTGGAAGAGTTGATTCGGTGGTGGACACGTCTGTGGTGCTCTCTTCAGGAAAGAGAAAAAAAAACACATTCAAGAACAGATGTTTGACCATTTTACATATCAACTCTGACATGCATACAGTGAAAAAGTGACCGTCCACCTTTTAGGGGTTATTTCCCCCCAAAAAATTGTTTCAAAAATACCTGTTGGAAGAGTTGATTCGGTGGTGGACACGTCTGTGGTGCTCTCTTCAGGAAAGAGAAAAAAACCACATTCAAGAACTGATGTTTGACCATTTTACATATCAACTCTGACATGCATACAGAGCACATGATTGACCGTCCACCATTGAAGTGGATATTTCCCCCCCCAAAATTGTTTCAAAAATACCTGTTGGAAGAGTTGATTCGGTGGTGGACACGTCTGTGGTGCTCTCTTCAGGAAAGAGAAAAAAAAACACATTCAAGAACAGATGTTTGACCATTTTACATATCAACTATGATATGCATACTGTGAAAAACAGTGACCGTCCACCTTTGAAGTGGATATTTCCCCCCAAAAATTGTTTCAAAAATACCTGTTGGAAGAGTTGATTCGGTGGTGGACACGTCTGTGGTGCTCTCTTCAGGACAGAGAAAAAAACCATTAAAAACGGATGTTTGACCATTTTATAATACAACTCTGATATGCATACAGAGCACATGATTGACCGTTCACCTTTTAGGGGTTATTTCCCCAAAAATTGTTTCAAAAATACCTGTTGGAAGAGTTGATTCGGTGGTGGACACGTCTGTGGTACTCTCTTCAGGAAAGAGAAAAAAAGTGAATAAGACAGATTTTTTTTTTTTTCCATTTAACATGCCAACTTTGATATGCACACAGAGAAACCAGTGACAGTCCCGCTTTTACGTGTTGTTTTTTCCCAAAAATTGTTTCAAAAATACCTGTTGGAAGAGTTGATTCGGTGGTGGTAATGTATGTGGTGCTCTCTTCAGGAAAGAGAAAAAAACCATTAAAAACAGATATTTTACCATTTTATAAAACAACTCTGATATGCATACAGAGCACATGATTGACCATCCACATTTTAAGTGGATATTTCCCCCAAAAAAAATTGTTTCAAAAATACCTGTTGGAAGAGTTGATTCGGTGGTGGTCACGTCTGTGGTGCTCTCTTCAGGAAAGAGAAAAAAA
Organism: Opsariichthys bidens; assembly: GCA_037194245.1. Taxonomy (NCBI): domain Eukaryota; kingdom Metazoa; phylum Chordata; class Actinopteri; order Cypriniformes; family Xenocyprididae; genus Opsariichthys; species Opsariichthys bidens. The sequence continues at coordinate 6,456,206 of CM074296.1, forward strand.
AACACATTCAAGAACAGATGTTTGACCATTTTTTATAACAACTCTGATATGCATACAGTGAAAAACAGTGACCGTCAACCTTTTAAGTGTTGTTTTTTTCCCAAAAATTGTTTAAAAAATACCTGTTGGAAGAGTTGATTCGGTGGTGGACACGTCTGTGGTGCTCTCTTCAGGAAAGAGAAAAAAAATGAATAAAACAGATTGTTTTTTTTACATTTCACATGCCAACTTTGATATGCATTCAGAGAAACCAGTGACGGTCCAGCTTTTACGTGTTGTTTTTTCCCAAAAATTGCTTCAAAAATACCTGTTGGAAGAGTTGATTCGGTGGTGGACACGTCTGTGGTGCTCTCTTCAGGACAGAGAAAAAAACCATTAAAAACTGATGTTTGACCATTTTATAAAACAACTCTGATATGCATACAGAGCACATGATTGACCGTCCACCTTTTAGGGGTTATTTCCCCCAAAAAAATTGTTTCAAAAATACCTGTTGGAAGAGTTGATTCAGTGGTGGACACGTCTGTGGTGCTCTCTTCAGGAAACAGAAAAAAAATGAATAAAACAGATTATTTTGACATTTAACATGCCAACTTTGATATGCACACAGAGAAAACCAGTGACGGTCCCGCTTTTAATTGTTTTTTTCTCCCAAAATATTGTTTCAAAAATACCTGTTGGAAGAGTTGATTCGGTGGTGGACACATCTGTGGTGCTCTCTTCAGGAAAGAGAAAAAAAAACATTAAAAAACAGATGTTTGACCATTTTACATATCAACTATGATATGCATACTGTGAAAAACAGTGACCGTCCACCTTTGAAGTGGATATTTCCCCCCAAAATTGTTTCAAAAATACCTGTTGGAAGAGTTGATTCGGTGGTGGACACGTCTGTGGTGCTCTCTTCAGGAAAGAGAAAAAAAAAATGAATAAAACAGATTTTTTTAACATTTAACATGCCAACTTTGATATGCATTCAGAGAAACCAGTGACAGTCCAGCTTTTACGTGTTGTTTTTTCTCAAAAATTGTTTCAAAAATACCTGTTGGAAGAGTTGATTCGGTGGTGGACACGTCTGTGGTGCTCTCTTCAGGACAGAGAAAAAAACACATTCAAGAACAGATGTTTGACCATTTTATAATACAACTCTGATATGCATACAGAGCACATGATTGACCGTCCACCTTTTAGGGGTTATTTCCCCAAAAATTGTTTCAAAAATACCTGTTGGAAGAGTTGATTCAGTGGTGGACACGTCTGTGGTGCTCTCTTCAGGAAAGAGAAAAAAAATGAATAAAACAGATTTTTTTTTTTTTTTCCATTTAACATGCCAACTTTGATATGCATACAGAGAAACCAGTGACAGTCCAGCTTTTACGTGTTGTTTTTTCCCAAAATTTGTTTCAAAAATACCTGTTGGAAGAGTTGATTCGGTGGTGGTTTCGGTGGTAGTTACGTCTGTGGTGCTCTCTTCAGGAAAGAGAGAAAAAAAAACACATGTAAATTGGTCAAACATCTGTTCTTGAATATCAACTCTGATATGCATACAGTGAAAAACAGTGACCGTCCACCTTAAGTGTTGTTTTTTTTCCAAAAATTGTTTCAAAAATACCTGTTGGAAGAGTTGATTCGGTGGTGGACACGTCTGTGGTGCTCTCTTCAGGAAAGAGAAAAATACCATTAAAAACAGATATTTTACCATTTTATAAAACAACTCGAATATGCATACAGAGCACATGATTGACCGTCCACCTTTTAATTGGATATTTCCCCCAAAAAAATTGTTTCAAAAATACCTGTTGGAAGAGTTGATTCGGTAGTGGACACGTCTGTGGTGCTCTCTTCAGGAAAGAGAAAAAAAATGAATAAAACATATTTTCTTGACATTTCACATGCCAACTTTGATATGCACACAGAAAAAACCAGTGACGGTCCACCTTTTAATTGTTTTTTTCCCAAAAATTGTTTCAAAAATACCTGTTGGAAGAGTTGATTCGGTGGTGGTAATGTGTGTGGTGCTCTCTTCAGGAAAGAGAAAAAAAAAAATTAAAAACGGATGTTTGACCATTTTATAAAACAACTCTGATATGCATACAGAGCACATGATTGACCGTCCACCGTTTAGGGGTTATTTCCCCAAAAATTGTTTCAAAAATACCTGTTGGAAGAGTTGATTCGGTGGTGGACACGTCTGTGGTGCTCTCTTCAGGACAGAGAAAAAAAATTAATAAAGCAGATTTTTTTTTTTTACATTTCACATGCCAACTTTGATATGCATACAGAGAAACCAGTGACGGTCCAGCTTTTACGTGTTGTTTTTTCCTAAAAATTGTTTCAAAAATACCTGTTGGAAGAGTTGATTCGGTGGTGTTTACATCTGTGGTGCTCTCTTCAGGAAAGAGAAAAAAAATGAATAAAAACAGATTTTCTTGACATTTCACATGCCAACTTTGATATGCATACAGAGCACATGATTGACCGTTCAACTTTTAAGTGGATATTTCCCCCCAAAAAATTGTTTCAAAAATACCTGTTGGAAGAGTTGATTCGGTGGTGGACACGTCTGTGGTGCTCTCTTCAGGAAAGAGAAAAAAAAACACATTCAAGAACAGATGTTTGACCATTTTACATATCAACTCTGACATGCATACAGTGAAAAAGTGACCGTCCACCTTTTAGGGGTTATTTCCCCCCAAAAAATTGTTTCAAAAATACCTGTTGGAAGAGTTGATTCAGTGGTGGTCACATGTGTGGTGCTCTCTTCAGGAAAGAGAAAAAAATGAATAAAACAGTTTTTTTTGACATTTAACATGCCAACTTTGATATGCACACAGAGAAAACCAGTGACGGTCCACCTTTTAATTGTTTTTTTCTCCCAAAAAATTGTTTCAAAAATACCTGTTGGAAGAGTTGATTCGGTGGTGGACACGTCTGTGGTGCTCTCTTCAGGAAAGAGAAAAAAACCACATTCAAGAACTGATGTTTGACCATTTTACATATCAACTCTGACATGCATACAGAGCACATGATTGACCGTCCACCATTGAAGTGGATATTTCCCCCCCCAAAATTGTTTCAAAAATACCTGTTGGAAGAGTTGATTCGGTAGTGGACACGTCTGTGGTGCTCTCTTCAGGAAAGAAAAAAAAAATGAATAAAAACAGATTTTCTTAACATTTAACATGCCAACTTTGATATGCATAAAGAGAAAACAGTGACGGTCCAGCTTTTACGTGTTGTTTTTTCCCAAAAATTGTTTCAAAAATACCTGTTGGAAGAGTTGATTCGGTGGTGGTAATGTGTGTGGTGCTCTCTTCAGGAAAAGAGAAAAAAAATGAATAAAAACAGATGTTTGACCATTTTATAAAACAACTCGAATATGCATACAGAGCACATGATTGACCGTCCACCTTTGAAGTGGATATTTCCCCCCAAAAAATGTTTCAAAAATACCTGTTGGAAGAGTTGATTCGGTGGTGGACACGTCTGTGGTGCTCTCTTCAGGAAAGAGAAAAAAAACACATTCGAGAACAGATGTTTGACCATTTTACATATCAACTCTGACATGCATACAGTGAAAAACAGTGACCGTCCACCTTTTAAGTGGATATTTCCCCCCAAAAAATTGTTTCAAAAATACCTGTTGGAAGAGTTGATTCGGTGGTGGTAATGTATGTGGTGCTCTCTTCAGGAAAGAGAAAAAAAACACATTCAAGAACAGATGTTTGACCATTTTATATAACAACTCTGATAAGCATACAGTGAAAAACAGTGACCGTCCACCTTTTAAGTGGCCATTTTCCTAAAAAAATTTGTTTCAAGAATACCTGTTGGAAGAGTTGTTCTGATGGTGGTCGTGGGTATGACGCTCTTTTCTGGAAAGACAAAAACAAGAATTTTTTTTTTACCATATTACATCTGAAGTCTGATATGTCAACAGAGCTCAACAGTGATTGTCCACCGTTTCAGTGGTCTTGTTTCTTGAAGCGTATTTCCTATCAATTTACTCCATGAAGGATTAACAATGTTCTTCAATTAAAAAGTGCTGACCCATGAATGACAACCACCACAACCAGCTTCACAAACTTTGATTTAAAGCAAAAAGTATTTAAAAAAAAAAAAAAAACAAGAAAAAGAAAATGGTAACAAGACTACTATGTAGTACACTTCCATGTAGCAACATGAATAACAATTAAAAAAAAAAAAAAAACTAACTGTACAAAATGAAACTATTGACTTAAGGGCAAAGATTGCTAAGGTCCTCTTTTGGGGAATCATTATCTCTGTGATTATAGGTAGTATTTTTGTAAGGTATTTTACTGAATTGATCCAGCTCTCTAAGAGTAGCATGAGTTCATTATATAACGTTTGACCTTGTCAGACTAGCAATCATGTCTAATGTCAAGGACTTGAAATGTAAACTTTTGTTACATCCTTAACTTAAAAACATCAGTGTCTCCAAGTAAAAACAACAGCAATTTCCATGTGTATGACCGAGCCGCAAAACACATCCATCCATACAGAGTTGAAGCACAACCAAAAGATACCTACAGTTTGATTTATTTTTAGTTGCATAGTGTTAGCTTTAATTGTTAATATTTTTATTATATTTACTAATTATTTGGTTGTTTTAGAAATCTTTGTTATTTTCATGATTTCCTTCATCAAGTTTCCTTTGGTAATTATGCTAAATTGTTGATTATACATTCGACTCTGTTTTATCAACTTTACCCAGATACATAACTAGACTTCTTCCTGAAAGGTTTTGGATAAATATTAGTCACATTCATAAAATACACTTGAATGTAAATACATTTACCTGCGCAGTATGCCGCATAGCAAAACGTTGGGTTGATGAACTCATATACGTAATAATTGCCAGGGCAGGCTTTCACTTTCAAGGATCTAAATTCATAATTGCAGCAGTCATTGTTCCAGTGGCCGCAGACATGTCGGGTGACCACCCCGTCCTCCACTTTTGGGTGTTGACCTTTTAGCCACAGTGGGGCGATAGTGCCACATCTTAACTCATCAACACATGTTTCTGGCATCTGAGCATTTTGACCCTCAAGGAAGAGACGATACCATCCAACCCAATTGACATTAGCATCACAATTGTCTGAAAAGTTATTGCTGGTTGCTCTCCAAGGTTCATCCAGGGCTATGTAGTTGTAGCAGGGTTCAGTAATTACACCCTCTGTAAAGAAAACCAAAATCAGAAAAAGTTTAATCATATATATATATATGTGTTATATATAAAAATGTGATCTTAAGTGTAAAGATTTTGTATAGTTACATTTCTTACAATTTATCTTAGAATGAAAGTTGTAATATGAATATGTAAACAGGTTGTACATGAATGTCTGCAAAGGAACTAGTTGCAGGTAAAAGTCTGTTTTATCTACAGTATTTATGTACAGTCACAAACACACCACTACTGAACAACACAGATATTCATGATACAGCCCGTGAAAACATCAGTAACTATGGAAGTCAGTAGAGTATGGAATGCCAAAGCTGCCAAAATAATAAATAAATATAAAAAGAAATGTAAAAATCAAAAGTAAATACATTAACAAATATACAAAGAAATCAAATGTATATTTTTTAATACCTTGTTTATGTATAATTGTATTACTATTACTTTTTTAAAATTTATGCATTTATTTATTTCCACTTTGTATTTATATATGTATTTATGCCTATATTTATTTATTTCTAGGTTTAATTATTTTCACATTTATTTATACATTTCTTTGTCCGTATGGTAATGAGGGGGCGTGTTTTACCACAGATTTAGGAAACGGCAAGGGCAAAGCTTTGAGGTCACAGTGACACCTTGTGGTGTGACCAAACAAAATACAAGAGGTGTGTGGATGCGGCTCCCTCACACAGGGAATGATTGGCTTAGACACGTGCAACATGGCCAAAGTCCTATATCACGGTTTAAGTCATTTAATATCACCATAACTGTATGTATATATGGTGACTATAAATACTCATTATTCTGGACATGGCCATAAAAAATCGTCCGGCTGGGATTTCTAAAATGCCTTGGTGCAAGTTAACAGAAACCACATCTCTAACAGATCTAATAACAGAAGCGAGTGCATAAAGACAGTATAAAAGAACAATCAGTACACAACTTTAAAAAAAAAAAAAAAAAAAAAAGCATACTATGTACAATCAAGCAGAAGAGCCCAGAATATGAACGCAACAAGCTCATTTGCATGTTAAACATTTTCCTCGCAGATAAAACCATAGAAAATGTTTAACGTGGCTAAATGGACTAAGACAGTGATACTGAAGTAAATTTAGTGTACAGTTAATAACAGACCTATTATGTACAGCAAAGCAGATGAGCCTAGAATATGAACACAAATTGCTAAGTTTGTTTTGTATATCATCTGCTTGCCTAAAGTTTGCATCATCAATAAGGTGTTGCTATATTGAATTTGGTCTTTTAAGCTCTGTTAAGAGAAACTTTGCATGTTGTGTTTGTTTTCTGGGCTCTTCTGCTTGTATGTATACTTTATTTATAAGGTGTGAGCAGAATTTGGTCCTCTAATATCACTGTCTTTAGTACATTAAGCCACATTAATTGTTTTCATGTGTGAAATATCAGATTTCATATTGTTTTAGATCACATAAAAGCAAAATGCAGTTTTATGGGCCATGAATAAAGTAATATATTCATTTGTTAATGAATAAAGCAGCCGAGAAAAGATGTGTCTGCATTTCTTGCATTTTGTTTGGTTTTCACTCTGAGCTTGATTGCTGTGTCTGAGATACCCCCCCCCCCCCCAAATTACCATACAGACAAAGAAATAAATAAATATGAAAATAATTAATTAAAAAATAATAATAATAAGTGTGTAAAAAATACAAGTATACATAAATAAGGAAATAAAAGTATACATATTTTTTTTACAGTCTATGTATATTTATTTACATATTTATCTATTTTCTTACATTACTTTATTCTTTATTTCATTATTATTTTGGCAGTTTTGGCATTCCATATTAGAGAGCAAGCTAAGCATACTACATTACCAGTCAAGGTCGTCTCTGGAGTGACGGTAGGACTGTTGATACTAATGTTCCGAACATCTGCAAAACATTTAATGATTAATTAATATACAGATACAAATGTCAATTACATGCATACAAAAGGCGCGTGTTAAGGTATCGCCACAATATGCCAAAATAGATGGTCTAACAAACTATAGATGTAATACAATACTACACAAACACATAGCCTACATAGGTGAATGCAAATTATGCTTACCTGCACAGTATGCTTGAAAGCAGAAAGTTGGTCTAACAAACTCATAGACATAGTAATTGCCTGGGCAGGCTTTCACATTAATGGGATTGGATTGGAAATAGCAGCAGTCATTCATCCAGTGACCGCAGACACCTCGGGTGACCACTCCATCCTCGATTCGTGGATGTGAACCGTTTAGCCACAGTGGGGCATGAGTGCCGCAGCTTAGCTGATCAACACATGTGTCTGGCATCTGGATACTCTGGCCGTAAATGAAGAGACGATACCAGCCGACCCAGTTGACAGAAGTGTCACACTTCAAATCGGAGGTGTATCGATTGTCTGTGGCTCTCCAAGGATCATCCAGCACAGTGTAGCTATTGCAGGGGTCAAAGGGGAGGGCTGTGAAAACAGTAAAAAACATAAAAATAATTTAAATTACTTATATATTTATACACAGCAAATTATGGAGAATCTTTTCATTTAGAAGAGCCAACAAGCCTAATAGGTTTTGCATGATTACAATAACGTTCAGCTAACGTTTCTTCAACAGTTAAATTCTAAAACCTGCTGCAACATTAGACCAATAAGTCATGTCTTGTTTTAATCCATTGTTTAATGAATCATTTAAATGAGCCAACTAATGTTGAAGTTTCTGAAATTTATAATGTACCTCTGCACCAAACAAGTACAGAGCCCCACACATGACACGCAAGAAAAAACAAAAAGAGTAAATAGTGTGCACGACTCTTTCGTTCCCTCAATTTATAAATCGTGCGAATGATTTATAAATCGTGGGAATGAATTAGTAATTCTAGTAACACAATTTTTTTTTGTGTGCGGGGATCCGTATTCAAGGCCAATATAGGCCTAGGCTGGAATAGTACTAGAATATTAGTATAGAATACTGTATAATAAAGTAGGTTAAATTAGCCTATTTCACTGCCCTGACAACAGTCTATGACTTTTAAAACATGAAAAACATTGAAAAACATTTAAACATTAAGAATTTAATGAGCTTGCATTCAATTATAATAAGCTTACCCCTGGTTTCACAGAAAAAGCTTAAGCTAGTCCTAGACTAATGGATGTTTGAGCTGTTAAAACTGAAAGCAACTTGTACTGACAGATCTTAAAATATATCAGTGCCATTGTTTTGCCTCAAGAAGCACAGCAATTATGTTTTTTTTTTCTAGTGAACGTTTAGAACAGCTTCTTCAATGCCCTGATTGAACTAAGGCCTAGGCTAAAGAAACCTTGCCTTAATGTCGTAAATGTAATCAATAATTTTTAGTCAAGAAACAAAAACAGTTCGGTTTCATCCATTTAATCATGTTCTGTTCGATTTCATGCACGTTAATTGTTTTAGTAATGTTTAAAACACTTATCTTTCATCTAAAGGAATTGTTCAGTCGTCATCGAGAAATTGAAATGAACGTGAGCCAGCAAAACAATAAACCGGAATAATAATGTTATAAATTAGTATGACATTTAATTAAGTACAAAAAGTACCAATTACGTAACTTGTACTTTGTGTGTTAGCTGGGAATGATTTGTAAGTATCATCATTCCATTCATCAGAATCAGGTTTCCTTAACAGTATTGTTAATCTATGGTAACTGTTGATAACCCCATAATACGACTTCATTTTCACTTTGTGTTATTTTTGTATATATTTTTCAACGTCTGGTGGTTCAACTTACTACTTTATTGTATTAACAAAAATAGTTTGGGAGTGGAGACTACTATTTAATTGCGTTACTACATACTGGATACATAGTAGTATATACAGTAGTAGTCATATTCTTATCATTTATTTATGTTAAGTAAAGTGGGAACTTGTGTTTGTCAACCATTTTTGTGAAATAAACTTGCTTGGTTTTTATATACTGTTTACTTTAGACTCATGCTAGACAGTAGCTATAGGTTTCTCTAGGAAAAGTATGTAAAAAAAAAAAAAAAATAAGCCTGTTTTTGAATGTCTTTTTCAATTTGGGTGGTTTGGAGCAGGAACTGTATGTTTGTATTAAAAATACCCTTAAGTCGGTGAAATGCCGGATTTATTACATTCATCTGATTTTCATATTGCAATTTGACTGCAAATCCTAGTGTAAAGTAACAGTAGTGGTGATCTTCATTTTATAAGTAGCCTATAAATATAGTCTAACAATTCCCCTGCGAAGTTCAGGGAAGATTAGATGATGGTTTTGAAAATAAAACCTAAAATGATATAAATAAAAATGTAACAATTACTAAATGTTCTATAGCAGATTATCACTCAAAATTCCCGCAGCAATGTTCCTGGGAAATTAAAGTTATAACTAATTCTAAAGAAGTTAGTCTGTGTTTTTGTTTTGTTTTTTTTTACATTAGGAAAAGTACAATAGCTTACCTGGGACACTGACAGTTTATTAACCAATAGAATGGATTTGACTGATGAGGCAGATACAGGTGGGACAGCAAGGCTTGTGACATCTGTTGGAACATTTTTTTATTTTTTTTATTTTCATTTTCTAACCTTAAAAAAATTCCCCAAATCAAGGTGCTTAAATGATGAAATAAATTTACCTGCACAATAAGATGCACACAATAGTGGCCTGACAAACTCATACACAGAATAGTTTCCTGGACAAGTTTTGACTTGTATGGGATGAGATCTGTAACCACAGCAGTTGTTCTCTGTTGAACCACAGACTTGCCGGGTCACCACTCCATCTTCTGGCTGTGGGTGAGGACCGTCGAGCCACAGTGGGTGAGATGTGCCACACTTGCTGCTATTAACACATGAATCTGGCATCTGGAAGCTCTGACCGTTGTAGAACAGCCTGTACCAGCCATTCCAGTTGACATTATAATCGCACATATTACTGATGTTAGAATTGTCAGTGGCTCTCCAAGGATCATCCAGATTGTTATAGTTGTCGCAGGGATCAGTATTTGGAGTGTTGAATGAAACTATAGTGAAAATATAAAGAGTGCATCATATGTATTATGGATTAAATAAGTCCAAGACTACACGATTAATACCATTTAGCATTAACAAATCTGTAAATGCAGTTGTCACATGAAAGGTCACAATATAATTCATGGTATGAAGGAGAATGACTGTACCTGCACAATATGCAGGCACTGGGATTGATGGCTTTGGCCTTATTAGTTTGTAGACAAAGTAATTTCCAGAACAAGCTTTGACTTGGATTGGGTCAGATCTGTAGGACCTGCACTGGCCATTAACAGAGCCGTAGACGTCACGAGAAACAACTCCGTCTTCTAGCTGAGGATGAGAGCCATCAAGCCACAGAGAACTATAACCTCCACATGACATGTGACTGAAACACCACTCAGGCATCTGAGCACTCGATCCATTAATGAAGAGTCGATACCAGCCATCCCATTCAACACGGGCGTCATCATGTCCAGATATATATCCATACATGTCCCAGTAATTGAGTGTGTTTCTCCAGTAGTTGTCAAGAATGTTGTAGTTGTAGCATGGGTCATAATCTGTGTTGATGGCAGCTGATGAGACCAAAAGAAACAAGTTCAAATCATGACAATTTAGTACCAGTGAGAGGTTCTATACACATGTGCAAACCAGATGTGGGTCACGAACAGCAAAGAAAAGCAAATGCTAAATGCAAACTTTGCGTCATTGCAGTGCAGATTCACGTCACTTGGTTATAGTGAAATTAGCAGATGCCAACAGTTGTGTGACTTATGCAAAGCTGAAGGGAAAAAAAAAATCACGTACTAACAATATGGTGTATATTTACAAAATTCCCCTTTGATTATATGTCATGTAGTGGATTTTGCAGATTTTTGGACCTACATTCATTGAATACAGTAATACATTTCTTTTAATTTTAAGCAGATGTAAAGTTTTGGGGAGGCTACTGTTTGAAAATTGAAAAACATTTGACCACTGTACTATATTATGTTAACAAGTTTTGCAATTCTCATGACTCTAAAGTCCTATTCACACAAGAACAATCTCTATAATGATACATATATTAGTGTCTACACTAATCAACAGTAATGTACTTTACATACAGCCGTATACAACTGCAGAGCACGCTTCCATGTCGAATGGATTTTGATTGGCTGTCATCAGCTGGGTGCTACTGTATGAAAGTGAACCCAATTATATAATTCCTCTTTGACATATATTGTTATAGTTGTGGTGTGGTGTCATCTACATCTTATAGAGTTAAAATGACTTTCTCTTAGAAAAATTAGAAACTTTATGGTTCTGTAGAACATAAAATAAGATATTTGAGAAACAGTGCATGTCGATGGTCATCAAAACTTGTTGGTTTTCTGTGTTCCGTAAAGAAAGAAATGCATACAGTTTTGGACAGAAATAAGGATGAATAAATGAAGACAGTTTTCAAAAGAAGCGTCTAATTTCAATGTGCCTGATTCATTATTTGATAGTATTTAGCAACCTACACATGTTAAGGCTGGATTCAGTAATCACAGCTGGACTTGCAGTGGAAGCGGTCTGGGATATTGTGCTGGTATCTAAAAAAAAAAAAAAAAAAGGGATGAAAGACACTGATGAAGATTAAAGTTTTACAGAACACAGGTTACATTATGAAAAGTTGGAGAAAAAAACAGTACCTATGCAGTATGCTGAACACCCATGTTGTGGCTTTACAAGTTCATAGACATAGTAATCGCCTGGGCAAGCTTTGACTCTGATGGGTGAGAATCGATCATCACAGGACCCATTCATGAAACTCGCCCCATAGATCTCCCTGGTCACCACTCCATCCTCTATCTGAGGATGGGAACCGTTGAGCCACAGACTGATGTCCGCGTTACAGCTGCCTCCACTAACACAGCTCTCTGGCATTCGGATGTTCATTCCGTTGTAGAAAAATCGGTACCAGCCGTTCCAGGAGAAAGAGTTGTCACAAATCCACAATCCACTTTCATTTGTGCCTCTCCAGGGACGATCCAGGGATTCATAGTTGGAACAAGGATCAGCATCGATGCTGAAAGCAACTGTCATGAAGGAAAATGCGAAGTTCATTGAGAAATTTTGCAATAACTTTCAAAAGATTGGGGTCAGAACGATTTTAAAGATTCATTTCCATTTCCATAAATGCTGTTCTTTTGAACTTTCTACAGAGAATTGTAAAAAACAAAATCTGTCATGGTTCCTACAAAAATATTAAGCTGCACAACGGTTTTCAACATTGATAATAATATTAATATAAATGCTTCTTGAGCACCCTTCGCAAAGACCCGCCCCCTATAGTTACTGTTGCTATGTCCGACAAGCCATGCGTTCTCACGCCACACATCATGTTCTCACGCCGTGAAAAATACATCCCAACATATGAAACAGTTTCATATTTAACATATCATTATTTTTAAAGAAGACAAATAAATAAATACCTTATAGTGGCTCTTTAATGATAAATATAATTAAGTAAATTGAACAATCAGCAATTTTTGCCTGTGTTTTTTCCAAATGAAGACCAAAAAAAAAACGATATAAAAATATATTTACAAACTAATACAATATTGACAAAAGGTGAGTAAAAATGTAATTATTTTATTATTGAAAGCCATACTTCTAGGAAATGAATGCCTGCCGTGCACTTTTTTTAGATGACAGTGTGACACATGCCAGCATTAATTAATTTCCTTGACTGTAGGTGATGAAGGTTTCACATTCCAAGCACATTTTGGCAGAGAGGCCTTTAACATATCTCATATAATAAGTTTGACTCACCCTTTTTTTCATTGTTAATGAAAGTAAAAGAAGTTAAGAATTTTAATGAACAAAACTCTTACCATTAGTCAACAGGAATAGTGACGCACACAAGATTAGAAACCTCATTGTGGTAGACCGCTCCTGAAAACGTCAAAGTGATCTGTAAAACGAACAACGCAAGTATTTATAGAAAGTATAGATATACAGAAGTTAATTAGTTAATATTTATGGTAACATTTCAGAAGGTTTCATTTGTAAACGTCAGTTAACACAAACTAGCAATGAACAATACTTCTACATCATTTATTAATCTTAGTTAATGTCCATTTCAGCATTTACAAATACATTATAAAACCCAACAGTTGTATCTGCTAACATTAGTTAATGCTGTGTGAACTAACACACATTTTTATTAAGCGACACTAACAAAAGGTTAATAAATGCTACACATTGGTTTTCATGGTAAACTTACCTTATTGTAAAGTGTTACAATAATTGATAAAGTATCTCAGAAAAGTGATATTAGTTGTGAGAAAATTTCTACTTTGAAAGAGTAGTTAAATTTTCACATATTTTTTTTCCATAAATGCATCATATTTCCGTGCCATTTTGGCAATATTTGTTTTGCTGTATAATTTTTTTGAATAACTCTTAGAATAACTAAAAATATATATTTTGCACAATAACCTATAACATTCTAAACGGTGTACTTGCTGTTAATAAGATTGTTTTGCAAAATTTTTATCGTTTACATTTATTAAAGCCGTAAAACCCGACGAGTTGAAATGACTCAAAGCATTTGAGGAAACCGATTGCCTCAAGTGTTTCTTGTTACATCTGTTACATGTACATGCTGTAATAGCAGTGACTTATGAATAGTGCATGTTGATAATTAATATTCAGTATAGGCTAAATGTAATTTTTACACTGCAAGACACCTTAAAATAAAGTGAGTCACACTTTAGATTAGGATCCAATTCTCACTACTTTTGCCTCACTAAATTTCTAATTACTGCTTATTAATAGTTAGTAAGGTATAGTTAAGTTCAGGTTTTGGGAAGGATTAAGGGATGTAGAATATGATCATGCAGAATAAGGCATTAATGTGTGCTTTATAAGCGCTAATAAACAGCCAATATCCTTGTAATATGCATGCTAATAAGCAAAATAGTGAGAACTGGACCTTAAACTAAAGTGTTACCGATAATATTTCTTAAATTGAACCAGTGGTGGGACCCAATGCTCTTCACACTTTGTGTGTCTCTCCTATGACACCACCTAAACCGAAACAAAGACCGGTGTGTGTCGAGACCAAGATTTTGAGGGGTTGAGACCAAGACAAGTCATGACCAAGACAAGTCGAGACCGAGTCAAGACCAAGACCAGACTATCGTTCCTCAAATTCATCAGAAAGATCCATATTTACCGCCTGAGAAATGTCTTACTTTTAATCAATAATTCCATTTAGAATAATAAGACACTATATAGAGCTGTTACCAATCAACTGACCACAATTGGCAGAGCTGGAACATGTGTTGTATCTGAATGAGTACAGTTACAAACGCATAAATGATGTTGAGATTAAATGAAATTTTGGGTAACACTTTACTTGAAGGGGTGTGCATAAGACTGACATGACTCATGTCATGAATATGAAGGAGGTTTTATGCATGTTTATGACAATTATGTCATTTTTAATGCAAATATCACATTGTTTGAGATGTCTTTGTTATGACAACTTGACAAAAACCAATACATCATAACCTGTTTTTGTCATGACAACTTGACATTACAAGACATATAGCAGCGTCATAAATATTTTTCTTGACCGAAGCTACAGTGGTACTTAAAAAGAAATTATGAAATGAAAAATATTCATGACACTGTTATAACATAATTTGACAGAGTATTAACACTTAATGACAAATTCAATTTGTACGACAAAAAAAAAAGAAAAAAAAAAAAAAAAGTGGTAAGTAAAATATTCATGACAGTTATAATGGTCTCATGACAGCCAGTGTGAAATGTTTAATGCAATGTTAACCTATAACAGTAAAAAACCCTAAATTAGTTTATTTAGTTTTATAATTAATATATTATGTCATGTTTGTAACAAATGTATAACAGGTTATGTGTATTGGTTCATGTCAAGTTGTCATAACAAAAGGCATCTCAAACAATGTCATCTTTGCATCACATCCATCACATTTGCAATTTTACTCATCTTTGTGAAAACAGCTCTCTTTCTCGTGATATTGGTTAATTATATAATTTGTCATAATATAAATATCAAGATCTTATACAAGTTCTTTTTTAGCAATATCACCAAAATTAATACAAATGTTCAAAAAAATTCAAGATATGTCTTGAATTTCGTGGGCATTTGTATTAATTTGTGACATTTTTGACATAATCCCTTGATGATTTCTGACCTGGCACAACATTAACAAAATAAATGAAATTAGATTGCATTGATTGCATTTGCAGCAGGAAGTTTCACATCCAATCAAATGAACAATGTTAACAAAGAAATCAGACAATGCAACAGGAATTTAGCAATATCCTGCAGTTGTGGTGTTGACCGATCACGAAATAAAAAGTAGTCTGATACCAGGACAAGACAGAGACCAAATGCAGACCTTCATTAAAATGGTCTCTAGTACTGCAAAACTAACACTCAGAGTTGGATTTGGATTGGAAACCATTTATTTAAACAAATCCACTTAAAACTTTGTGTAACTAAAGCTTAATTATAGTGCATAAATCTAATAAAATCCCAATCTTTCACTCAAATCTCTCCATTAACCATCTTAATGTCACCTGGGCAATCCTAAGCCTAACCACAGGCTCTATTCCTCACCACTTAAATGCCATCAGATCTCCCCCTATATTAATCTTGAGCAAAAACATAAAATAATGCTTAATTTTAAAATGTACTCCCCAATATATTTGGAAGCAAAGCAGAAATCTGATGCAACTTAAACATTTTGAGTTCAGTTTAACTCAATCAGTTATTGAGTTCACATTTTTCAACTTTTTCTACTCAAATTATTTTGTACTTAATAAAGTGTAGAGAAACCCTACACTCCCAAATTAAAATATTAATATAACAAAAGCAGTAGAAAAAGTGAGTAGATGGGATGAATGAAGAAGTAATTTCACCTGAGATGAAATGCTGCTGAACGACGGTGATTCTCTCTGCAACAGTTCAAATCAGAACACAATGATGCTGAACTGCTCATCTCAGTCTTTTGTATTCCCGATAAATGTAGGCGGACCGTGACTAGAACCAAAAGAACTCAATGAGCTATAAACCAGTTTTTCCATTTTATTTAATGTATGACATTTTTATGTGTCATTGACCTGTCACTCAGTGGGTTTACTTCCTTGTATAGATGTATTGGTAACACTTTCCAATAAAGTTTCATTAGTTGACAACTTTATTTATGAACTAAGAATGAAAAGCATTTATTAATTAATCTTACGTTAAAGTTAATTTCAACAATTAATACATTATTAAAATCAAATGCATTTGTTAACATTAGTTAATGCACAGTGAATGTACACGATGAAGCAATGAACAGCTGGATTTTATTAACTAAAATTAACAAAGACTATTAAAAAACGTACATTAACATTCATGCAAACACAAAAATCTACACTCTTTGAACTGCAATGAATAAATCTTTGTATTTACTTTACAAGTTAAACATGATTACAAATGTAGTGTCGTATTACATGTACATATATTAATATGTAGTCCTATTTTACTTTAAATTTGAAATCAGTTTCTGCTTGTCTATTGCTGTTAATGTAAAAGAAAGTTTCTTTCCACTTCTGACTTGGGTAAAAACTGGTACCAATTGCATCAAGTCAAGTCTGCACTGGAAGAACCGCATTAGAAATTCCTTTGCTCAAATTACAAACATATTTAATTACGTATATTTTATAGACATTTTGCAAAAATGATTGTACTGTGTAACTTAAAACACAATCTTAAAAGGTACATAAATCTAATACTTATATGGACACATATGAACATGATTCTGACAAATCAGTGCTGGATCCTGGGAGTTAGTGATGAGCTTACAGCTTCACATTAAGAATGTTAAGGTAATAAAAATAGAATGCTTAAATGAAAGAAATCTGACACTCATCCTAGTACTGTATTTGTAAAATGGAAAAAGAGAAAAGATGTCTCATCACAAATTAAACCCTGGTTAAAAAAAATGCTGCAAAGCAACTTTCAGCATAACAACGGAAGTGTAGCTACTGGTAGTTAATTGATTGTGACTGGTTGAGCAAGATTTTTTATTCATATTTCTAAGAACACAAAAGAGAAAGCGAAATCTTAAATCTTAATTATTTATTTTAAATGACTGAGAAATTCCATTACATTCTCGGAGAGGATGATGTGGCAGCCAAACTAGCTGAAAAATGTATATACACATCATATGAAATGGTTAATCTAATCTAAATATATATATATATATATATATATATATATATATATATATATATATATATATATATATACATATATATACATATATATATATATACATATATATATATACACACACACACGCACACACATATATATATATATACATAAATATATATATATATATATATATATATATATATATATATATATATATATATATATATATACACACACATACATATACACACACACACACATACATATATATATATTTTTTTTTTTCTTTGTTTTTGTAATCTCTTTACTTTTCCTCTTCTGTTTTTTCCCTTTAGGTTATTACTTTGGGGGTTTAATTCTATTCTGTATTTGAATATACAGGTGCTGGTCATATGATTAGAGAAATACATCAACTTTTTGATAATATTCTAATTCCATTCAAAAAGTGAAACTTGTATATTATATTCATTCATCACACACAGACTGATATATTTCAAGTGTTTTTTTTTCTTTTAATTTTGATAATTATAACTGACAACTAAGGAAAATGCCAAATTCAGTCTCTCTCATAAAATTAGAATATTGTGAAAAGGTTCGATATTGAAGACACCTTGTGCCACACTCTAATCAGCTAATTAACTCAAAACACCTACAAAGGCATTTAGATGGTCTCTCAGTCTAGTTCTGTAGGTTACACAATCTTAGGGAAGACTGTTGATTTGACAGTTGTCCAAAAGACGACCACTGACACCTTGCACAAGGAGGGAAGACACAAAAGGTCATTGCAAGAGGCGAAGGGAAGGAAAAGACGTGGTAGAAAAAAAGTGTAGAAGCAATAGGGATAACCGCACCCTGGAGAGGATTGGTAAACAAAACCCATTCAAAAATGTGGGGGAGATTCACAAAGAGTGGACTGCAGCTGGAGTCAGTGCTTCAAGAACCACTACGCACAGACGTATGCAAGACATGGGTTTCAGCTGTCACATTCCTTGTGACTCTTGAACAACAGACAGCATCAGAAGCGTCTCGCCTGGGCTAAAGACAAAAAGGACTGGACTGCTGCTGAGTGGTCCAAAGTTATGTTCTCTAATGAAAGTAAATTTTGCATTTCTTTTGGAAATCAGGGTCCCAGAGTCTGGAGGAAGAGAGGAGAGGCACACAATCCATGTTGCTTGAGGTCCAGTGTAAAGTTTCCACAGTCAGTGACGGTTTGGGATGTCATGTCATCTGCTGGTGTTTGTCCACTGTGTTTTCGGAGGTCCAAGGTCAACGCAGCCATATACCAGGAAGTTTTAGAGCACTTTATGCTTCCTGCAGCTGACCAACTTTATGGAGATGCAGATTTCATTTTCCAACAGGACTTGGCACCTGCACACAGTGCCAAAGCAAGCAGTACCTGGTTTAAGGACCATGGTATCCCTGTTCTTAATTGGCCAGCAAACTCGCCTGACCTCAACCCCATAGAAAATCTATGGGGTATTGTAAAGAGAAAGATGCGATATGCCAGACCCAAAAATGCAGAAGAGCTGAAGGCCACTATCAGAGCAACCTGGGCTCTCAACACCCGAGCAGTGCCACAGACTGATCGACTCCATGCCACGCCGCATTGCTGCAGTAATTCAGGCAAAAGGAGCTCCAACTAAGTATTGAGTATTCTTTATAGAGGAAGTAAATGAGTTCCCAGCGGAGAGAGTAAAGGGGCTCATTTGACAGGTGTAGCATAGCCCAACATGTGTCAATCACTGAGGCAAACTGACAGCTGTCGACGCCATCAACACAAACAACCACAAAAATCCATTTATTTCCATATTCACAGCTTGGAGAATTCTAACATGTGCCACGACCAGCAGGATGGTTCATATGCATACAACTAAGGAGAATGTGATGCATTTGTCAACTGTAAGTAACAAGTTTTATTACTTCTCAATTTATACTAGCAATATACATTTGGTGCGTGTCTGAATTTGGAGAAAATTTATCTCTGTTTTTGGGTTTGAGGGTATATATATATATATATATATATATATATATATATATATATATAATATATATATATATATATATATATATATATATATATATATATATATATATATATATATATATATATATATACACATATATACACATATATATACACATCAGTAAAAACTAGTGCTTACCATGAAGCAAAAATCAATTGTTTAGTATGCAAATCATCTTAGGTTTTATTTTTGATTCTGTGGAAATGAAAGTGCAAACGAAGGCAGCTTTGACATACCTCAACAAATGCAAGAATGTACAACCTCCAACAAGACCAAGAATAATATAGAATGCAATTCAGAACGATTAGCACATACAGAATGAATATCACATGAGTTACAGTGCGTTGAAAATGTAACTTCTGTTTGCCATTCCAGATTGTTCCTGTTCAACCGGGTCCTTTGAGGTGTAAAATCAACAGGAAATGTCAGCACCACCTGTCTGACAATAAACCGTCAAAAAAAAAACCTTAAGGCTACAAGTTGCTGCTAATTTAGGAGCATCTCTCAACAGGGTGTGCCACTCCAAATTTTAAGACTTGTAATTTTTCTTCATAAGTGTAAAACACAAAGAATTTTAATGCTAAAAGTAGCTCCTGGGACAGCTTAGAAGTCCTCCTGATGACTTCGAAATCCCCAAGACAAACTCAGAAGTGGTCCGAAGCGTGCCTGCTGTTGTCAATCCACATCATAGCTGGGTAAATATTGGAATGTAACAATGACACCAACCTTTTAAAAGTTTTCTTAGTTTTAAATGTAGTGTAAGTGGCATGTAGTCTTAACTTTGGTGGTTCTGTATTATCTATCGCTATATGCATGCAGTATTTTTGAAATGTGGTTTAAAGATATCCACCAATTAGTTTGATTGGAGGAAACGCAATAGAATTAACCACATGGACACAAATTAATATAAAAAGAGTGTTTGCATTGCATATAGCATATTTCCATCTTGATACACCATCCATAGCAACATGGTCAACACCGTCTTACTCATTAAGAGTTCTTTAGTAAAATTTGCTCTTGAGAGTTTTGTGAATTGGTTTTAAGCTAAAACTCCTAGTTAGAAACTCAACATAAACGTCTTTGTGATTATAGTAGATTATATTTATTTCAACCCTCATTGTACCTCTTTTTGTGGAACTAAGGGTAAAGAATTACCTTCCGCATGGTGAAAAAAAAATTACAAAACAGGCTTAAATAAATAAAAAAAATAAGTGCATTTCATCTCATACACTAGTGAAATATGTGCAACTTACTCACATCCAAAAATTAACATCCTGAATACAATTTATTTTCAAACAGAATCTTTGCATACAAACGGCAGAAAACGGCACTGGGGAAGAGAGTGCAAAGCGTTCTAAAAGGTTATACATTTGTGGCTACATTGTACTGCGAAACACATCTGAGATCACAAGAGAGACAACATTAATATTGCAGTTTGCAATGACAGTCTACATAATGCATTAATTAGTCACACGCACAAGTATTCATATATTGCACTTTGGAGGAAATAAAGGTCTTGGTTAAATAGATGTTACATAGTGTTCGATATAATCATCCCATTCCAACCCAGTCCAGCAAAGACTAAACTGGTCAGTGTTAAACATCACAGAAAAATGTTATACATTACTGACATGACAGGCTATATTTGTGCAAAAATTACATTTATCTCCCCCTAAAAATTCACCTTGTCTGCTCTGTCAGCCATTAAATCCATTCATAAAGACATTTTTTTGTTCATTTAAAAACTCTGCAGTACCCAGATGCTATAGAAGTTGCATTGTGTGTGTCTAAAAGTAGACAATACAAGACAAGAGTTTGATTTGCTATAAATCAAACTTTGTTGGGAAGATGAAAATCAAAAAATAAAATGCATATAGTCCACAAAGTAATATGCCCTCTTGGCATTGACCACTTTTTGAGGACTGCTCCTCACAACATTATATATACCCTTTCACATTCAACTAGGGTTAAATGTCCAGAAAATTAACAAGTACCTCTTTCCAACGCAACAGATTTGCTCAAAAGTAACCATGAAACATCTAGAAAACATCTTTCAGAAGGTCTACCAACAAGAGAACCAGCACTTGTGGCAGAGTTCTTTATGCCAACAACGTACGGTTCTGCATCGCCAGCGCTTAGAGCTGGATAAGGAAAAATCTACTGGAAAAAAGGAATATCAAACTCACCAGAAAAATGTGCAGAGTGCAAATGTATTTTTGCAGAGTTCTGAAATTAAAACACTTTCAGTTGAGTAGAATACATTTGTGGATTAGCTTGAATACTTTAACCAACATGAAGAGAAATGAGCTCAGTCTCGCTAATAAAGAACTTTAATTGGTGATACTTTACAGTAATCTTCTGTTAACATTAGTTAATGCATGTTTGGTCATAAAACAATGTAAATGTAAGAATGAAAAGCAAATGTTAAAAAATAATAATAATAATAATAATAATATGAACTGTGTTGCTATTCCTTAATAGCTATTGCATTAACAAAATGTATTGAACATTATTTTAAAGCATCACCTATTAAGAATGAAAGAAAAATAAATAAATAAATAAAAGTCCCAACAACCTCAGATCAAATCAAAACTGTGCCAGTAGTTTAGACATTTTCGTAAATTATTTATTCTTGAAAAAGGTACAGTATTCTCTGACGCGGTCCTTTGCACTACAGGGAAATCAATTTAGGGACTTTACTAACACACACAAAAAAAGAGATCATCATTTAATCAAATTTGGAATATGAAAAATATTCCATAACATACAATAGACGGACCCTCTTTAACAACCAACCAACTTAAAATTAGCCCAAGCTGAAAATGAATATCGTCTCATCCTGCTGCCCAAAATCTTCCAAAAGTGAAGACTTAAACTGGATACTTAAATCACATCACATGGCTCACCATGAAACATCAGCAAAAACTACCAATGTACATTCAACGCTCATGGTTCATCAAGCATTGTTATTTTCTTTTAAAAACAAAAAGGACAGCAATAAAATAAAAGACCACTCAGCAGTATGGAACTAATCTGGAGTGCTACATGGTTTGGTACGGACTGCGAGAAGCTACTAAAGGAAGGCCACCTGACGACGGGATGGAAAAAGGATGACAGAGAGAAGCTCTTCATCTTCTTGATTTCAACCCACTCGCTTACTGACTGTGAGTGCTTAGCCCTGTTTTTCTTTGGAGAGTTCTGTGTGAAAGCCTGAAACACGTGCTGGTGTTTGAGAAAGGAGTCTTGGAGATCTCCCGGGCGCAGCAGAGACATAAGAGGCTTCATGCACCTGCAGGGCCGCTTCGCCCTTGAAAAGGCTTACAAGTATTGAGAGCAGCCCACTACATGCTGGTAATTCTCAGTGTTAATGCTGCCTGAAAGTTTGCACACAGCCACTTCTGTCTGAGAACTTACCTTACAACAGTACACATAGATAATAAAGTTATATAGCTGTACACACACAGACGCAAGTTAATATCCCATGCTACAGACACCAAAAAGTATTGTTTTGGCGTCGATGTGAGTGAGACTTTGGTACCGCTTCGATAATGTGGAACCTGCTCCATGCAACTATTTTCCCAGTGACTGACAGAGTGTATATGAACTACAGAATGTGAGCTCGATGCACAACAACAACAACAGGTGAAAAGAAGGTATAAGAAGTTACAGAGTGAGAATTTAAAAAATAAAATATCTTCATAAAAAACAAATAACCACAAAAAACAAGAAGAACTGCCAAGTCTAGCTCAGCATTTACAGCCGACACGCGAGTCGTGCGTCAGGTCAGATCTGAGCAAGTGCCAGAACCAGAGCCAAAGCGAGTATCACAGCCCACACATGTACGAGTGCTCGTGGCCACTGGAGTCTCCACAATCTATTGTCCTGCGAGTCCCATTAGTTTATGGCTCTCAAGGCAAAGGACGGCACATGCGGAGTGAGAGAGAGAGAGACAGACAGAGAGAAAAGGGCACAACGCTTCAGGGAAGGCAGGACAGGATTGGCTCATAGCTGGTGTACTATGCTGTCAGCGTGATTGATGGATATAGGGCCGTCCTGTCTCAGTCTCTGCCATTGAAATGTCGTGCTAAGCGATCCGATTTCCTCTTCCTCGTTCTCCTGCTCTTTAGCAAACTCCATGAAAACCTGCAAAACAGGTACAAACTTTCAAATAAATTCAATTAACTATGATCTGGCCATGGAATGTAGACAGACAGGCCACAAAAATCCTAATTATCTTTTTAAATTAATTCAAGACTCATTTCCAGAGAATACAAAGTCAACTTTTCCACTTCACTGGTGTAACCTGTTTTACTACATAGTGTTTGGATGTACACGATTACATTACTTGTTCAACATGGCACCGCAACCACTATCGTTTTGCTTTTTTATAGAAATAAAAGCCATTTGGTTCAGTTGGACTACGGATGCTACAATTACAAACTGAAAGGGTCTGTTCTGCTCCATTCAGCACGAGCTGCAGAGTCGTAGCACACTGCGGCAGGAGAGATGACTGACAAGACGATGGCAGAGGATTTGGTGAGCAAGAGATCCTGATCATTGACAAATATCTTGTAAAATGAGCGGTCGGTAACGTCGCTCACTATACACAGAGAATGCATGATCACTACGGAAAAAAGCAAGCATTCAAGAGAGTTTAATACCCCACATATGTTGCCCATAAATTATAGGACTACGTTCAGACTGCAGGTAAATGTGGCCCAAATTCGATTTTTTTTGCTCAAATGTGACTCAGATTTGTTTTTCACACCGTTATGAGAACAGAACAAACCACATGGAATCTGTTCTTTTTAATTCCGATGTGCCACTTCCATATGTGGTACTAAATCCAGTGTTGTTTCGCAATGTTACCTCAGTCTAAACGGTCAATATCAGAATTCATGCAACTTTGACGTCAGTCTAGATCAATATTTGTCACGATGATGAACTCGATTTTGCATGCCTGATGTTATCAAGACAGTTACAAAAGGTAGTCAGTGGAAGGACAGTGACTGACCGCTCTATACAGACACAAGCAAAACATGAGGGCTCATCTCTTTTTTTCTCTTTTTTCGCATCCTCCATGTTTATGTTGTCTGTGCTTACATTTGCTGGCTTCAATGGCAGATCAGACTATAAATAAACGTGTAATCATTTACTTTAAATGCCACCTACTTTAACTTGATTTCTTTTTATCGGTTTTTTGGTGCATGCGGGTCAGTCCAGGACCATGATCTGTTCACACTGGAATCGGATATTGGCCACATTAAAAACAATGCGAGCAGCTACACACACACACACAGGAGTGTGAACGTAGCCACTGATAGAGACTCCCCGATGCCCGCAAACTATACGATATCTCCCTCCACCCCACCCCACCCCAGTGTTACTGGTAATACTGGTGTTGCAAGTGTATTTAGCGGTCTGAATTTCCTCAACGTGACATCCATACACTGGTTTAATTAAATAAATCATATATTTCTTTTTCAAATAATTTTTTTTTTTTTTTTTGCTGTATTTTTAAAGGACAATAGTGACATACTTGTTCAAGGGTTGACTGGGAGAAGTTGTACTCTTCAAAGTTAAAGTTCTGTTTAGCTGTGAAGACAAAGGTGAATGATCAAAACAGTATTTTAACTCATTTTCAACTCAAGAAAACTCTGTGGTTGCTATGGGTCCACTTCTTACCACTTTCCAATTGGGCAAAGGACTTGGCTAGTGACTTCACATCTTCCATTGGAATTTTATACACCATCAGAGTGGCAAAACTGCAAAGATCCAAGACATTGCTGTTTGTTTATTTTTAAATCTCTTACTCCCAGAAGTTTTAGATTCTACTTTTATGTCATACAATCCCAGTTTAGTGCTTCACTATGATTCAGTTTGACAGTTTTTTCTTTCTCCCAAGAGTCCCATTTCATTTCTAATCCAATGCAGACATGTCTCACCTATCCTGACGAGCAGCATGGGGAAATATCTTCAGTATCTCTTTGTGCAAAAGCGCTACCTGCTGGAGACCTGTGAGCTCCTCCCTGAGATTAATCTCGAGGCTGTAGCCTCTTCCAAACTTCCCCTTCAGGTGCTGAATTGATCCAATACACCTGTAGGTGGAGACATAAAATGTTATATGCTTTTTTTCTGCTTTACTTGCTTGCTCGAAATTCACAATATGTCAGCGTTAATGCAAGGAACTAGCTTGACAATGCTTGTCATTTTTAATTGACATTTATCTGTCCCAGCCTCTCACCTCAGCTGACCAGAAACCATGATGGCCACACGGTCACACACAGCTTCCGCCTCTTCCATGTAGTGGGTGGTCAAAAGGGCCCCTCGCTGTTTATTCTTAAAGGCAGCACGGATTGCCCTCCTATTGGAATGAACCACAGAAATGTTCATTTCCCCCCCGTTTTATATCTACAAGTTTATTAAATGACTATATATGTATGCACCATACAAAAACTAAAACAGTGAACAGAAGCCACGGACATTAATGTAGTGTAGTCAATTTTACCACATGCGCTGTTTTGATTTGGGATCCATCCCTGTAGATGGTTCGTCCAATAGAACTATCTGAGGATTTCCCAGCATGCTTAGTGCAAAGCACAACTAGCATGGAAAACATAAAAAAGCCTAAAGTACATGACAAAGTACAATTTTCAATTTTCTATACTAGATATGCATTTTTGATTTACCTTCCTCTTTAGCCCTGCAGACAAGTTTTTTGCCTGTTTGTAAAGATGATCCTTTAGCTCTAAAGCACTCACGACACTGCAAACACAACACACAACATTTAAAAACTGAAAATTACTGTGGCGAGTCACTTTATATTAAAATAATTTCATTTTAATTGTATTTTAAAGTTGGAGCAAACTGTTAAAGCTGTGGTGATAAATGATCTAAAACATATACACTGCGTTCCAAATTATTATGCAAATGACATTGTTCATTGTACTAAATTCCTACCAGTCAGATTTTAGGCTTTATTAAAAGAAAGTGTTAGTTTGTTTCTCATATCTTTTTAGACATCCATCCAACTTGGCCATCCATTGTACTACGGCATTCGTTTAGTGAATAAAGCCATTATACAAATGAGGCTTCATGCATTTCTAAACCCACTATAAACATTTCTCTTTGTGAGCTTTGGTTAGAGGTGGCTGAAATGCAACTTTATGCATAACTGCATAAATGCATGGAGAGGCTCTTGGGACTGCTCAACAGTGTATTAAAATGACCGATATATAAAAAGCCAGTTTATTTGACAAAAACGTCCCTTAAATAAGCCTTTATCTGATTGTGTTCTTCTGTGCCCTAAAGCACTCGCAAATCTATTGAAAGTTTAATCTCCATTCAGTTTTCGCAAAACATTAGTTGTTTTTATGCCTTTTGCAAAACATTGCACCATTTCATGTTTTCTATCTTCAGAAAGATCTTTCTTCCCCATATTGCATGAGAACTGAGATTTGCTTACTAATCTGGAACAACCACTTTAAGAAGGTCTTCCATGTACCCAAGAAGCCCTCCTACCTAAACCTGTCTGAGATTGATACCAGTTATCTAAAAAGGAAATGAAAAACTAAAAATCGGAATCCTTATTGTGCTAAAATCCTACTCATATACACCAACACAGGGTTTTTAAACACTGTATGCTACTTCCATACTAATTTGAACACATTTTCTGGAGTAAAACATTTGAGGCCAGTAAGATTTTTATTTTTTTTTAGAAAATTGATCAAAAGTGACAGTAAAGACCTTTATAATGTTACAAAAGATACTTTTACTTTAAAGGTACTTTTAAAAGGACTTTTAACAAAAAGATTTGTACCGCTTAATGATGTTTGGGATATCACGCTGATGTAGCCCCTTCATGGCAGCATAGATCTCCAGGTGCTCCTGTAGAGTGATTCTAGGCCACAGAGGGTTCACCTGAGGACAGTACCCTATATGCTCCAAGGGGTTCTCCACTGGCTGGAAATCCGTGCCATAATCTCCCATCAGAATCTAAAAATCAGTATAAAACTATAAATCAGAACACACTGAACAAGCCTCATCATGTTCAAAATAGCTCATAACCAGCAAGAAAAAAAAACAAAAAACAACAAAAAAACAAAACAACGGATTGAGCACAAACCTGCCCAGCAGTGGGTTCAGTGTCTCCAGACAGCATGTGCATAATTGTGCTCTTTCCTGCTCCATTTGGTCCCAGCAGACCCAAAACCTCACCTGAGAACAGGTGATTTTTCATTAACATCCCCTTGTTTTCGCCATCATCATTTACAGTACAGCAAATCGAGAAAAATACTACCTTTGCGAACACAGAAGGAGATGTTCTTGGTGGCCACTTTCCTTTTCTTGTGGAGTGAGAAGCCCTCCCTCTTGCCTTTGTATCGTTTCTTGAGGTTACTCACCACCACCACTGGCTTCTGTTTAAAAAAAAAAATCTCCATATTTAATTGTTGTTAGACAACAATGTGATTTGTGATAAGAGACTTGAAAAGTAGGGTGTACCTCCTCACAGCACTGACAGGTCAACGCCTCCTTCACTCGAGCTTTCTCCATCTGAACATCCTCATCCTCACTCATGCTCTCCTCTGGATTCCGCTGAGTTTTGCCCTTTGCTTTGGAGGAAATCCTTTAGAACACAGAGATTAGAGTTTAAGCTCCATTTCTCACTTAAACTGTCTCACTTACATTAGAACAGTTCACACTATGCGCTTAATAACTACTGCTTCGACTTAGTACAGAAATTGTTTCAACCACATGTTCTAAAAATCAAGGTTTCTGCAGATTTTATAACGGTAAATTTAAGACTTTTCAACATTGCTTGATCTTAAAGGTGGTTTGAAATTATGGTTAAATGTTTAAATTATGTGCAAATTAATTTTTTAAACTCTTCAGCTCACAATGGCTGCATTAATTTACTCAAATATAGCAAAAGTAATAATATTGTGATAAAAGCTGAATTTCCAGCATCATTACTCCAGTTTTCAGTGTCACATGATCCTTCAGGTAACATTTCTTGTTCAATACAAGTTTGAGGATTCTTTGTCGAAAATGAAGTTTAAAAAAAGAACAGCATTTATTTGAAATAGAAATCTTTTGTAACATTATAAAAGTTTCACTTGAGTCCTTGAGGGCAAGAAAAAAAAAATCTTATTGACCCAAAACTAATGAATGGTGGTGTAACTGTACAACAAACCAGTAAAATAATTTCATAGTACATCCCTGTTTAACTGCTAATATTCTGGAACCATATCAAGCAAAATAAATCAACATTTGTATAAAGAATGTGCGTGAATCAGGCAAAACATGAGCTCAAAGATGTAATTCAAATGGTCTGAAATATTATGCTAAGCTTTACTCTTGATTGGAGGCTTTGGTAAAAGTGTACTTTGACATTTAGTTTATGAAGTTTTACCTGCAGAGCTGGTCATTTTTCATGGTCTTCCCTCCGTATCTGATCTCCAGCCATCTCAGGATGAAGAGCAGAAGGACACACTGGATGTACGGCTATGGAAACCACAAAGATTTAGCATAAAAGACAAAAGTATAACAGACTTTGAAAAAATAATGTGATATTTAACTTACAGCCACAACAGAGATGAAAAGGTTTTTCCACAAGAAATCATCATCATGAGGGGACTGAAGGAAGGTGGCCTAGAATGAAAAAGACAAGACTTTAAGATATATTAGGGTCAATTCCTCTTCAGCTGATTGACTGCATTTTATCCATGCTCTCAGATAATGAATAGACGGGAGTCCGATGAGGAGTAAAGCGTTACCATGGTAATGCAGTTAAGGCAGCCCATAAGAGGGTAGAGTGGACTGAAGAAACACAGTGCATTGTGCAGGAGACGAGCAACACTAGCATTTTCATTCACAAGAGCCAGCTGGACCACAGATGCAGAAACCACACACAACTATGGACAAAAAAACAAAACAAGGAATTTTCAGGGTATCTATACGCCTGGACATATAATTTTTTTAAATGTAAAATTTTAGTTGATTAACTAATCAATTTCAAAATGGCTTAATATTTCCAGGTTTTATCAATTATTTTTACTTGCCATCATAGAAACCACTGAGAAGAAGTCCCTATTACTCTGGACTCTGACAAACATGAAGGACACGCAGTATGTGAAGAGAACCATGGCTGGAGAGAAGCCAATCAGACACAGAACCTGAAAATGTATAGTTGTCACAAAATAGTTGTTGCCTGCTCTGTTTTTTAAGCTTGAATAACTACTATGTTACAAAAAGTCTAGTGGCAGCCAATTGCTGTATGGTAAAGTTTCCTTACCACAGACATGATGTTATGGGAGGTTAACAGGTTTGTAGAATGAAAGGCAAACAGGGTGCTGGTCATACAGGTTAAGATGAGATAATAAAAAGGGACATCAATAGCTGCCTGTCCACACCAGTACGCCGAAGGAACAAGACCAGAGATCCTCAAGGTCGAGCAACACTTCAACTGATACAGGAAACAAATACAGGAAAGACAGACTGGTTGCATTCAATGTAAACATTCTTATAACAACTGAAAATTGAGCTTTTTACAGCACCCCAGTTATGGAGATTATGGTTAAGGAGTCTGTAAGATGCATTTATTTGCTCAAAACTACAGTAAAAACAGTAATATTGTGAAAAAAATATTACATTTTAAAATAATTATTTTAAAATAGAATTTTTAGAAAATAGAAAATGTATTCCTGTGATGAAAAAGCTGAATTCATTTGAAACGATGCATTTTTTGACTCATTTTTAAACAGTTTAATAATAAAAGTAAAACTGACCCTAAACTTTAAAATAAACAGCCAAATCATCACTATATGAAGTTACAACCTACATATGTACCTCTCTATCTCTTGTGTGGTCCATTGCAAAGTATGCTGGCATCCCAGCAGCCAGCATTCCGAGAATCACAGCCTCAATGTAAACCAGGGCATAGGAAGTCTTGTCTGGGATTTGCTAAAATGCAGACAGAATACAGCTAAAAACAGTCTCAAGAAACAACAGTAGTGTATGTGCCGCCTATTAATGCACTGCACTTACATAGTCGAAAGGTTTAGTCCATGTTCTAATGTGTCCAGTGCCATTAAAGCCCCTGAGGAGGGCGTTGCTGAGCACATTGACAGCCATAGGCAAAGAGTGCACGGTGGTACTGTTAAACGCTAAAATGTAGTTAAAATCCTGGAATTCACACAAAGAAAGAGCGAGAGAAAGAAAAGATTTTGAACAGCAATTGGTTAATTTTTTCTTTCAACAAACATAATTTTAGAAAAATAATTACTAAATAAATTATTTCTAAAATTCCATTAATAATAAAATCAAAAATATAGAGAGGTTAGCCAATTGTAAAATTCTCTCACTCACCTTACCGGATCCTGTCACGTTGATGGCGGCACTGACCGGTGCAGCAGACATGTAGTCTGGTTTTTTCATCATTTCCACTTTAATATCCTGAGACTCCAGATTGCGGATGAACCCTGACAGGTCAGAATCTACCACAACACATTAACCAAATTATTCTCCATCAAATCAGTTTGAAGAACACCACCTTCAAATATCTTCAAACAAGGTTGCAGCTCAATAATAATAATAACAACAATAACTTAAATACAATAAAATACAAAAAAGAACAAATAAATGCAAAAAAAAATAAATCAAAAACAATAAATAAAAATCAAAATAAATAAAATGTATATACATATAAAGTAGTACTGACCGGTGGAGTTTTGCACAAGCAGGCTGGTGGTGTATTTATGAGGAGCCTCGTTGCGCCGCAGCAGGTATATAGGTGAAAACAGTCTTTCAGGAGAATGAATCTGAATGTTTCCTGTGGCCACGGACAGAATCAGCATTGCAGACAAGAAAACCAGGAACAGCGTCAAACTGAGCAAAAGAGAAGAGACAAAAGTGTGCCTTACAGATACATATAACACTTGAGTCATATAGATAATTAACATACATTTACAGTTCATTTGCAACCTTTTGTTTCCCCCAGACCCCATCAATTGTAATGGTCTAGGGTCACGTTCCATACATATATAAATACCATGCAAGTTTAGGCTCAGTAAGATCTTTTAATGTTTTTAAAACAAATCTCGAATGCTCGACATAGGTGAATTTATTTGATCCACAATACAGTAATAATGAATTGAAAACTTTGAATTATAATTACAATTTAATAGAAGTGTTGTCCATTTTAAGATATTTTAAGATGTCATATATCCCTGTGATGGCAAAGCTGAATTTCAGCAGCCATTACTCCAGTCTTCAGCATCATATGGTCACAGCAAAATAACTGCATTTATTTACACATATACAAATATAATACACGGTCTAAGGCGCATGTACATCAGCCCAGCTGCAAGAATTAAACAGTACAGGCTTTATTCATATACTAATACAAGAGCACGCAGTGAATGCATGTGCACTACTGAAAGGCAAACACGATAAACTAGAACTTATTAGCATTTGCTCACTTGTATATGAAAGGTTTTCTCTCTCTCTGCAGGTTGAGCATGTGCAACCAGGCCACTGTGCTAAACTGCTGCCTCCAGAGGGCATGACCAGCTACTGCATCCTGCCTGCTGTCTGAAAACGTAAGCAGCCTCTGGTCCGTGTCATCCAGAGAGCATGCGTCGGCCTCTTCTTCCACCTTATCCTGATTAAACACACTGTAGTCTACCAGTGAAGGAACACACAGAGAATGGGTGTTATACATCTTGAGCATTATGCTGGTTCTTTGTAACACATCAGTTTTTCCATTTCATTTTGAAGTGAGATTGTTTGAATTGGTTTAGATGGGTGGTTATCTTACCAGCTTGATCCACCTCTGCTTCTGCCTCTAGACGCAAGAACACATCCTCTAATGTTGTCATGGAGACACCATAGTTAATGATACCCAGGTCAGGTCGACAATCCAGCTCCGCAAACAGCCCTGGAGTGCAACGTGAGTGAGAGGCGAGAAGAGTTAAGTAACCATAGAAATTGTTAATATTTTGAAGTTCAAAATATGAAGTTCAGAATTATTATATATATATCATCATTTACTAACTCTCATGTCATTCCAAACCCATATGACATTGTTTCTTCAATGGATTAAAAAATAATAATAATAATAATAAAAAAAAGATTTTTTTTTTAAGAACATTGAAGTCCCCCCCCACCCCACCCCTCACCTTGTGCTAGACAAAAGAAATGAAGGAATACAGGTTTGGAAAGACATGAAGGCAAGTACAACAAAGCAAGCCAACAATAAATCTATAAAAAATTAAATAAAACTGCCCCAATAAAACACCACCACAGTCCTGGTGACAGCATGACACAATCTGTTGCCCTGCAGGGCATATGGCAGCATGGCACATAGCAGATGGTGACACGAGGGCAAATAGAAGCAAGACCTGGGAAAGTGTCCATGCTCTCGAAAGGCAACGTGAACGTAAGCTCAGCCTCTTGCTGCCTTGACAACTGAGCCTTGGGAACATGATTCTTGATCAGTGATGTGATGTTGTGCACCTCACAGCCTTCAGTCACAGACATTCTACAGGAGGTTTAGAACAACAATGTTAATGTAGTAATGTTCTAGGTGACAGGAAGAAAATAAAATATGTTTTCTTAACTTAGAACTGACCTAAGATGGTAGCCAACCCCACATTTGGTCTTCAAGTACATAGAGGACCCTACACATTTCAGCTGTCCTTGAGAGATGACAGCTTTACGATCTGCGTGACAGAAAACGCATAGTGGTGTGTGAGATTGAGAATGAGATGACTGATGGATGAGAAGAGAAAAATGAGAGAAGTACCTGCAAGTATATCTGCCTCATCCATGTAATGAGTGCTGAGTACAGTAACTCTGCCTGCTCTACGGCTCTTCAGCAAGGACCAAACCTGGTGCCGAGACACTGGGTCCATACCAGCTGTAGGCTCATCCAGAAGAAGGATCTGATACATAAGCAAAAAGACAGACATTGAGGGAGGGGGACAAATAAGCAAATGAATCAATAAGTCAAAGGTATATGTGGCCAGACATTTACCTTGGGGTCTCCGAGAATTGCTATGCCCACAGAGAGCTTCCTCTTTTGGCCACCACTCAGGTTCTTCGCCTGGGCGTCCATAATCTTTTCCAAATCCAGATCCTTTAGAACCTTCCTCACCTTAAAAAGAAAGACATTTGAAAAAAAAACAAAAAAAACAAACAAAACAAAACAAAAACCCCCCCACATAAAACCAGAAGAATTAAGTTAACTGGGTGGTGCTGGTTTGTTGTCAGATTTTTTTTTTTTTTTTTAATTGACACTTATTCAGCAAGGCTGTATTCAATTGTTCAAAATCAACAAGGGTTACAAAAGACTCCCATTTAAAATAAATGCTGTTCTTTTGAACTTTCTATTCAAATAATCCTGAAAAAAAAATTCCAGTTCACAAAAATGTTTCAGCACAACTGTTTTCAACATTGAAAAATGTTTCTTGAACACCAAATCAGCTTATTAGAATGATTTCTGGAGGACCATGTGACACTGAAGACTGGACTAATGATGCTGAAAATTCAGCTTTTGGTACTGACTCGAAACTATTAAACAGTAATGTATATATAGTGAAAAAAAAAAAATCTAGAATCAAGAACATTGAAAAGTGTAGTCACTGTTGCAATCTTTAATGAACCTAATTAAATATGCAGGGTGGAGTTGGTGACAAATCAGGTCTCTTGGTTCGCTTTTGAATTTCCCATACAAATGAGTCTCTAGATCCAGTAGCAATTCCTACCTCACCGTCAATATCAGAGGGCAGGATCCCTTTGATGGCAGCAAAGATCCTCAGGTGTTCCTCTACGGTGAGAACATCAAAGATGATGTTGAACTGGGGGCATATACCAACCAGCTGTTTCATCTCGGCCCCCTCTGCGATCTCCGCCACAGGAGTGCCATAGATGGTTGCTGTGCCTAAAACACACAATAACAGAGTAAGTTGCAGCAGTACAACATTTAATCATTCCCAGGTACTTAGGAAGAGGCAAATATGCATTTATAAAAAGCAATTTTCAAAATTAGCATCTATGGATCACATATCTGACCTTCTGTTGGGGGGCAAATACCACACAGGATGTTCATGAGGGTGGATTTCCCTGCTCCACTGTGACCCAGCAGGGCTGTGATCTGACCCTCATAGATGTCAAAAGTCAAACCTGCAGATCAAAAGTACAACACAAAACATTCACCTCTACGTCACAACCAGAAGTCTCTTGTCATAATAAAACTAGGACCAATCAAGAGTACTATGAGATTTAGTACTAGTAAACTATAATGGATTGGAAATGGCATTTTGTCTTAAGCATTCTATCTGCAGCATAAAAGAACCAATTTAGTCCCAAGATCCATAAATACTGACCATGAGGATGTATATTGGTCATACATAAACACAGAAAAGTCTCACCTCTCAAAGCCTCCACTTTGGTGTCTTTCTCTCTGTAGATTTTACGAATATTACAGATCCTAACAAGAGTAAAAATATAAACACAGAAAGCATGTGATGATATTAAATGGTCACTCTGGCTGCATGCCAGCTCTCTTCAAGCCCAAATCTATACAGGCTTTGAAGGATTTTAACATCAGCTCTAAAAGCTTAGCTCCCTTTCCCAAACTGCTCCCTAAATCACTTTGCTGGTCTGATTTCAGAATACCAATGTACAAATAAATATCCCGAGGAATCGAACAACATTCATATGACACATCTGTATTTTTCTACCAACACTGACTGGCAGAACATGGCACAAAAGCCTCATCTGTATACCATTTAGACACATGTTGGTGGTTTTATTAAATTGCGATTGGTTTGCGAGATTGCCAAATTTAGTCACTACCAAGTCATGGAATTCGGTCTCGGCCTGATAATCACACTGCATCCGGAATTTTAATTAAAATAGACATTGGCCATTTTAGGAATCAAGTTTGTACCTTATAACCTCTTTGCCTCTAAACTCAGGAGAAACAGCCTCCACTGATTCATCAGTCACAGGGGTTCCGTTCACCTCGCCCTCATACACCGAGCTCACCTCCACATAGCGCTTCCTCCGCTTTGACCAATAGGATGGCTGTAGGAAGTACAGCACTGAGCGCCTTGTGCCAAACTCGCCTGAAGGAAGAAATGGTCATTTAAGTGAGAAGCTCATAAAACGCCTCCATCTCAGTGAAACACAATGTATACATTTTATGTAGAAGCATTTGCAAATGCTGTTAAACTAGAAGTGTTAAGCTTCAAATGTGTGCTTGTGCCATTTTCGTTTTAAGAAATACAAAAAAAAAAAATCAAAATATTTAATGGAGCTACACTAAAGGGACTACACTTGTAAGCTTGTTTTTAAGATGAGCGAATAAACTTGCATGTCTAAAATGCGAATATTTTACAAACAAAAATGTTTTGCTTTAGAAAGCCTTGAATCCGTATGGATTTCTTTTATAATGGATGTACGTGCTTTTTTGGGCATCAAAATCACATTTACTATTCACTCCCATTATAAAGATTGGAAGAGCCAGAATATTTTTAATATAACTGTGTTTGACTGAAAGAAGAAAGTCATACACCTAGGATGGTTTGAGCACGAGTAAACTGAGAAAATAAATTTTTGGGTGAACTAACCCTTTAAATAATAAAATACACTAAACACCTGAAACAAATGGTGGAAAGTTGGCATATTTCAAAATAATTTTGGTCTTCTCGGGTCCATTCGATAAAAGCACATTTATCCTACAAATACCCAAGATCCTATGCTAATATCAGACCGGTCCTGTGTCCGAGGCACTCAAAGTTTTGGACTCACTCGGTCGGACCTTGGATTTTAGGATCCAAATTGACCCATGAAGACCTCTAGTTTATGCAAAACACTTTGACTAGTTGTTACCTGGTAGCACTTGGTCCAGATAAATGGCTAAAAGTAGGTAGAGAATGCAGTCCAAGAACAGCATGACCATAGGAACATAGAGGGCGTGAGGACCAGTGCCAAGAGTGGAGAACACTGCACCATCCCCTTGAGCTTCCAGATACACCACCTACACACACACACACAAAAATAGTTTTGGATCAGCAAGAATTTTTTTCTTATGCTCATCATGGCTGCATTGAAATTGATCAAAAATACAGTAAAGACAGCATAATTGTGAAATTAAAATTTAAAATAACTATTCCATTTGAATATAATTTAAAAATAAAAAAAATAATAGATTTAAAAAGAGTTCTCAGCATCCATTACTCCAGTCTTCAATGTCAAATGATCCTTCAGAAATCATTCTAATGTGCCAATTTGGTTACCAAGAAACCATTTTTTTCCCCAGCATTTCATGAATTGAAATTTAAATTTTTTGTAACATTATAAATATCTTAACTGTCACTTTAAATTAATTTACTGCTTCTTTGGAGACCAAAAAAAAAAAAAAAAAAAAAAAAAAAATCTATAGACACACACTGACTTACAAACGTTTGGTAGTGTACATTTAAAAAAAAAAAAAAAAAAACATAGAACACAAGCATGTGTGGAAAAGGGTTCTAGGCTAGAGTAGCACTGACTTGTTATTCAAATCATCGCTGTTCTCGTATGCGTTTCTTGGCGGATGGTCCTATAACCTAGGTGATCACTGTTATACAATGGAGCATGTTTGTGTAAAAGTGTGTTACCTGGGCAATGCCAATAGAGAAGGCGCTGGGGGACAGAAGACAGAGGAACCACACGGCTGACTGGGGGAAATCCCTCATCAGCACAGTGAAAAGAGATAGACATCCAAACACCACTGTGAGCATGGAGCCCACCGTACTCGCAAACTTGGGCTTCTTAAACAAAGGGGTCAACATGAAGGAGAAGAAAATCTGTGGTATAGACAAGTAGAAAGAAAAGACTCTTTTATAGAAAAGTCAGCATAAACTAAAACTTAATATTCCTGCTCTTTTTGTATTCAGTGCTTGTCCTCATTTTTTATTTTTTTTTTAAAAACCCAATTAGTCACATAGACCCCACTTCACTCAATTCCCAATGGATAACACCAAGATCTGTCCTGCATTTTGACATCATTGTATATCTGCTTCATACTGAAAAGTCACATTATGGAAATCAGTAACAAATGCAGTTTCACATCGGCTTGAACAGCATATTTTCATAAATACATTCAAGCTTAAATTAAGAGATTTGCATTTTGTCAGATATTTTTTCATTACAGTAACACCCCTCTGATGCAAAAGAAAACTAACGCAGCTGAAAGCAATTTAGCCTTGGAAAACAGAAATGAAAACTAATAACATTCAAAATGAGGTTGAAGATTAGCCTGTCATTCACATGACTACTCTTCCCTGTGGGCAGAAATGGAGACCTGAGGTCAAATGAGTGCACACTCATTTTAATAGCTTTGCACTCTCTAAAGCTTTGAGTCGAGACCGTCACTGCATGTGATAGAACGGTTGGTAGGACTTACAGAGGATATTCCATAGAGGAAAATGAGGAGGAAGATGACAAAGAAGTTGCTGTTGGAGAACAGGGGAGTGCAGGTTGCTATAACAGCCATGAGGATGGACATAGTCGTCACTAGTGCGGCATAGAGAAGGCCCCATGAAAGCCTAAAGCAAAAGAGAATTTTACACACTGACCATTTTTGTTATTAAAACCACCCATGAATTACAATTTCATTTTTTTTCTGCAGTAGACACACGTACCAAAAGGCAGAGTCATACAGTCCCATCATGCCCATGGTGTCTTTTAGCCGCTGCTCTTTTTCAGCAGCCACATTGACGATGAGGAAGGACACAAAGGGTGTAAATGCCAGAACTAGGTAGATGGAGATCAGGGCGTGAGGGAACTTCTGGACCTCCACAGAACCTGGATGTCCCATCATCACTGCACGCACTTTTAAATCATTCCACACTGAACGTTTAATCTTCATCTGCAGAAAAATGAAGCCGTTACTATTGAAACAAAAAGTTTCAAATACATGCTGTTCTTCTGAACTTTCTATCCATTAAAGAATCCTGAAGAAAGAAAAAGAAAAGGTTTCCAAAATAAACATTGATAATAAGATATATTTCTTAAACACCAAATCAGCATTTTGAAATGATTTCTAAAGGATCATGTAACTGGAGCAATGGCTACTAAAAATGCATCTTTGCCGTCACAGGAATAAATTATATTTTGCATTGTAATACTTTGCAATATTACAGTTTTACTGTATTTTTGATCAAATGAATGCAACCTTGGTGAGATTTGGTGGCTTCTAATTTAGGAAAATCTTTCCTACACTATTTAAACAAAAACCTAAATGTTTGAACAGTAGTGTACGTTCATTCGAGACTTCAGCAGGCAGATGCACACACTGCTTATTAACAGCTACAATGCTTAAACCAATCAATTATTCATCCATGTCATTTCAAACCTGTATAATGGCAGCATCAATGAGAGACTGCAGCCGTACAAATCCAGAATACCAGTAGTTGGCAGCACGGCAGTTGACATAGTTCGTGTAACAGCTTGCTGTGGACCACAAACAAAATATATAAAATAAAAATACCAGCCATAAGTGCCATTTCTCATTATAGGTGAGGTTATAAACTGAATATGCCATATGCATTAAAGGATTAGTTCACTTTCAATTATGGAAAATTAGCCCAAGATTTACTCCCCCTCAAGCCATCCTAGGTGTATATGACTTTCTTCTTTCTGATGAACACAATCAGATATATTTTAATAAATAATAATAAATACGTGGCTTGAAGGCAAGTAAAGATTGGGCTAATTTTCATTTGAAAGTCAACATTTAACCAAAGAAGCCAAATAGGGTGCTACGAACACTGTGGATTTATGACATCGGTGCTAAGTGATTCTCACTTATGGATTCAGTGAAGTCACTAGGCAGAGGAAGCTGGTTGTATGGAAATCGCAGACGGTACGACATTGAATCCAAGAAGACCACTCCCACATATCCATCGGGTTCATAGAGAC
Organism: Opsariichthys bidens; assembly: GCA_037194245.1. Classification (NCBI taxonomy): domain Eukaryota; kingdom Metazoa; phylum Chordata; class Actinopteri; order Cypriniformes; family Xenocyprididae; genus Opsariichthys; species Opsariichthys bidens. The sequence continues at coordinate 6,495,637 of CM074296.1, forward strand.
TGGCATTCTCCAAGTCTTCCTCAGTGGAGAACATATCTAATCGCTCATTCATAGCTGAGGAATAAAAACCAATATTCTCAATAAGTGATCTACGTACTTTACCATCAGAGTCAACACTGCCTCATCATAAATTAATAAAGCTTTCAATAACATACCAAATACATCATGCAAAGCCATTTAGTGGTTTGCTTAAAATGAGGAACAGGAAAATTTGATCTATGCATTAAAGCTAAAAATCAGTGAAATGTTCTAGTCTAGTCTAGTTCTTGTTATACATCATACCATTTAGTTTAGATTGTCAAAATAAAAATATGGTAAATGGAAATTTTGAAATTAATTTTTAAAGTAAGACCAATAAATGTGACTTACGCAGTTCCCGTGCCACCTCTTCCATGATGTGATTGGTGACATTGCTGATGGGGGTGTAGCCAAGACCTTTGATTGAGAGCTCCCGTTCGTACTCCAGCTCCTTAGTGCTGATACTGCCATATGAGACATGAGGGTTGAGGGTGCTGATGAGGATCAGGAGGCCCAGGAGGAGCAAAGGCAAGATCAGCTCCTGGAAAAAGAGAAGATCAAATTTGATAGGGAAATGAGGCAGGTAAAATACTGGGTTTCATTTACTATTGCATGGATTATTTCAAACTTGTACACATAGGAGAACTTTTCACGTTTTGTGAATTAGGCAGAGATGTGCGTGTACGCACATGAATTTGTTCTTAACCTCGTTCTTATTTTAGTGAATTTAGAGCATTCTAAATAAGCGGCCACGTGCATAAGGTTAGTCATTTGCATAAAACACGCCCAAACCATGTCCATACAGGGGCATTCCAAACGCACTTTCCTCAGAAATTCTGCCGTTTAAAAGACATGTTTTTGCCTAATCCTCAAGGGATGCCAAGCGATTGTCATTCTCATAGCTTCTCACAATAAACACCTTTCATAAAGACCCAGATTACAGACTTCTACATATGCGTATATCTGCATTATTCAGAGTGTTGATCAATGAAATTATAATCTTCAAGAGAAAACCCTCAGCTTAACATAATCACTGTATATGCTGAAATGTATTTAAGATACACATACATACATATACACACATATACATACATATATAATATGGTGTACAGTACACCAAATGTAAACCTAAATTTCCAGAGAAAATTAAGAAAAAGAAAAAAAAAGGTAAATCCATACGGTCATGTTTCAAAACTACAGCTCGATTTACTGCCTTAGAGGCCATAAATACATGAGTGCCAGCGATGGATCATCCCTCTGGGTTTATTTGCAAGACCATGACACAAGTTTAGCTTTTAACATGCCTGAAGGATGTTTACTACAATGTTTGTTGCAAAAGGTCATGGGAATTTCATTTTCAGACCACACTGAAAAAAAAAAAAAAAAGTCATTGATTTCATGACTGCATGTCTCTTTGGAATACTGAATTCTGGTTGGGAAAAATGGGCTATTACCTCATATATTACACCATTATAAAGCTGTTTTTGCAAATTTACACAACCATTCAAAAGTACAAATTTTAGTTTTTTGGATGCTACAAAAATTTCAAACTTTAAATTGCGAAATAATGATTCGCAATAATCCTTTTTTTCTATGGCGGAAACCACCTTACATGCATAAGAGGTTTCTTTCAAAAACATAAAGGCCAAACATTTGAATAGTAGTGTCTTTATGCCTGACACAGGTAGCTGCATAGTGGTAATTTGGTAATGAATAACTATATTCCTATTCTGATTGAATTAAGTTTGACCTACATACATGAAGCCCATTACACCAAAGAACTCAGAACAACACAGCTCACTTCAGCATCTCCACCTCCAGGATACAGAGTTGACACTTCTTGGAAAAAAGCCCAACCATGACTACTGCATTACAATTCATTTTGTTCCATTTCTGACCGCTTTCCATAATGGACCATCTTCCCTTCATGGAGTCGGTTTAAAAGTACTGAACTACGGCGGAACACTTATCCAATAACAGCCTTTTAATTCTGAAACACTCTTGTGTGACCCTTCATGAAACAAACAGGAAGCAGAGACGCATTAAAAACACATTAAAGAAAGTTACCTTACATAAAAGAAAAAATATATGACCACATGAACAGAATAAAAAAGGGAAACATCTTAACTTGGAGGATTTTTCCTTTTCACTTTCCGAATAAAAACCTGCTCAGTTGTAAAGAGTCAGCAGAGTGGATGGAAGAGGATTTTATTCAGATGGAGTGGAATTACTACTACATAACAGTAGTATTAAGACAGCTAAGTCTTCTGATTTTATAAAGCATCCTGGGTAATTGGAATTTTGCATTGCTCATTTAGCAGATGCTTTTAACAAACGTACACTTAGGCTGTGTGTCCACCAAAGCGTTTTTTAGCCAGCTGAAAATACTAGATGCTCTGCTGAATACGCCTAGCTGTGAGCAGCTGCGCAGCATTTTTTTTTTTTTTTTTCAGTCGAGACGCTTTGCTTCACAGATAGTTTGTTTCTTTACGGTTTCTATATAAAATGTTGATACAATGTAAAGTACATGCTCTGGCTCTTGTTTTAAATGATTTTGTTCTGTTATTATGCTTGTTGTCATCTGTTGACATAGTATAAGCAGAATGTGGCAGTTGGTCAGTGTTGATCGGACAGCTGTGCACAAAGTGAGAGTGATAAGCACTGCGTTAAAAAAAAAATGCAGAGCGTTCAGCACTTCAGAGTTAAGTAGAAGCACCTCATTACGCTCCTGGCGTTTTAAAAACGCGGCGCTCCCATTGAAAATAATTGGGGAAAAAATATGCTAGCAGCGGGAAAAAACGCTTTGCATACTGCTTTACAATAGGACAAATGGAGTAATTAGAAAGCAAGTCAATGTGAAATTGAATAATCTTTTCTCCCCTTTTGTGACATATCCAAATGAAACGGCTGCCCGAACAAGAACAAATGTATGACTTGATTTTGACCATTGGGAATTGATTGGATGGTTGTGGTTTGTTACTTCTGTGATGTCAAATGAGTCACAGGTTGTCCCGCACTTGAGCCAGTTAACCTGTCATCAGAGAAGTAGTTGAAAAAAGTAGGGCGAGTTATTTTTTATTAAAGATTATGAAGGCATATCAATAAAAAAAAAAAAATGTGCACTGACAAATCACTTATAATAAATAAAAATAAGAATAGTCAGTATTGATTTCATGGTGACTTTAATGGATTCAATTGAAGACTTCAAGAATTCCTTGAAGCATATACTAGGGAGGCCGATGCCTACCAAACTGACATCAGACAGTGTCTACAGTGAAACATGGACATGAAACGGACATTGGGGGGAGGGGGGCTTCACATTTGAGTTTAAACATTAAGCTCAACTTCCACTGGAATGACTTAAAAACGCTTGCTCTACTCCACGCCAGTGGACACGCACCGTTAATGTGGCATGCTTCTGGAGAAAAAAAAAAAACGTGCACAGAGCTGAAAGGGCTAGAATGAAGCGCGTTTGGCCTTAGATAAAACTACTTGAGGATATATCGCTGAAATATTGCACAGAATAGACGTGCAAAAGCTTTAATTGTGGAATAGATTTGCACATACAGGAAGGATAAACAAAGCATGTGAGTGACAGATGAAAGGCACCTGGAGACTCTGTTGTTTGGTCCTCCATTTGATCAGCAGGTTTTTGTAGAGCAGGCTTCTCGTCTGATGCCAGACTCCGGCATCTCTTCTGGTTATGGGCTGCATTCTTCCAGCATGCTTCACTTGACCGGCACATGGATCAGACACAGCTGCAAAACAACACAGAACCTCCTCATTCCAAATCAACAAACAGGCTTTCAATTTGTTAGGCCAAATTCAGGGTGTTTCTTCTCAACTCATAATTCATATTCTTTAATCATTAAAGGTTCAAGATATGACAGCATGTGAGAATGACACTCCAAAAATCCCAACATCCCATAATTTACTCTGAACGATTCATCAGTGCATTAACCAAGTACCCTTTCCATATTTACACTTACTAATTAAAATCACAGCGCTGCCATTTGGTGGGTCTCTAAAGAAAAACATCCAACGTGAAACGGTTTCACCTTTACCGTAACCTAATTAAGTACTGTTTACATTTATAAACACTTTAATGTCACATGTTTTTTACTAAACAGCCATTTCATTTCAATGTGAGAACTCTGTAGCATTTCAAGTCTTGACAGTACAGTAGCTCAAAGCTTTTTTAGATAAAAATAGATAACAGCAGCATAATAACTGATCTTCCATTTATATTTAACAATAGAAAGAATAGAAACAAAGGCTAATAATGAACTGGAAAGTGACTAACAATGAATAATGTATTTCACAACAGATTACAAAATACATGCTTTAAAAAGTAATTGTAACGTATTTCGTTACATTACTCAAGTTTAGTAACTTAATCGAAATACTTTAGGATACTGTGGAATACTAATAAGTGTGGAACAAACACAAAACAGGTAATTGCAAGTTTTTATCTCACAATTCTGACTTTTTCTCTCAGAACTACGTGATATACAGTTGCAATTGTGAGTTATAAAGTCAGAATTATGAGATATAAAATCATAATATTGAGAAAAGTCAGCATTATGGAGATATAAACTCACAATTGCAAGGAAAAGTCAGTATTGCAAGTTTCTATCTCCCAATTCTGACTTTGTAACTTACAAATGTGAGTTTAAAATCTCGCAATTCTGAGAAATAGAAGTCAGAATTGTGAAATGCAAACTCCCAATTGAGAGGGGAAAAAACAAATGGTGAGAAAAAGTTGTGAATTATAAAATGACTCACAAACAACTATCACAAAACATGAAAACAGTCGTAGATCATCCAGGTCATGAGAGGACAGTTAAGTTGACAGTTGGGCATTTTTTTTTTTTCATTTTGTCTTGTTCAGGACAGTACTAAATAAAAATAACATTTTTATGATCCCACTTAAAAGTATTAAAATGTTGGTGAAACTTAACTCCGCTTTTTCAGACTGTCAGAGTCAGAGAATCACCAATTGCTGTTTAAATGACATTGAAATTCAAAGCAATCACTTTGGTAATCTAAAATACTTTTCAGATGTAACTGTAATCTGATTACCACCCATTTAAAATGTAACTGTAATGAAATACAGTTACTCAAATTTTGTATTTTATATACGTAACTAAACTACTAGTATTTCTTTACTTCTCAACCCTGTATATATATATATATATATATATATATATATATATATTAAACAGTTCCATATTCAGAACTTATTTTTAATTTATTTACGTAGTACAGTCGCGTTATATGGCGTTTTGCTATTTAATATTCAATTAATTAAGCAATCTATTTTATCACAAATAAAACATTGGTTATTTGCAAAGTTTCCCTTGTCAAGTCTGCTGACACGTTGAGAAATGCGAGTACAAAGGTAACTTCAGATAATAACGAATAAGAGATAGCAGCGTGTAAAGTGAGCTGGTGTTCTGTTAACTAGCAGGAAAACAGTGAGCAAAAGAGACGAGAAAAATACTGCGCGTGCAGGGGGTCGCGTGCATCTGACATGTTGCGCGTGCTCGCGTACGCGGTGCAGGTCAATAACGGCTGGGCTGGGCTTTCGCCCGTTTCCCTTCTCTTTAATACATATTACGTGTTCTTCTAATGAACACATTAGAGACAAATGCTCAAAGTGTCGATGAAATAATGAGTTTTGCTCCCTGCTCTCGATGTGTAAACACTGAAAGCTAACGCTAACTGGCTAACAGCTTTCCCTCAAGCGTAAACAAGGAAGTGCACTTACGTATGAAATACATTAAGACATGTCTTTCCGTTGCTCCAGATTCGCTTTGTTCTGTCCAATTAAATAACGTTTAGGAAATAAACAAAAAGGAAGAGATCCAAGCGGCGTTGACAACACTACTTGCGCCTCTACTGCCATCAGCTGGACCGACCAGTCCTTCAGCCAATCAGCGTAGCCCTACAAGTTACGAGACTCATGATTTGTTGGAGTCAAGCAAACCAATCAGGAACATCATAACTTGTAGGACATCGTTGGTTTTGTGGTTAATGATTTACGTCATCACAACTCCTCCAACCACATCACCTTTAACCACAGGTAGCGCAACCAGATTTACATATAAAAAAAATACTTTTAATGGCAAAGTTTCATATTCATAAATGCAAGTTTTCTGGCAAAAAAACTGTTATATATCTTTTAAGATAGAATTTGAACATTGTATTGACTCTATACGGTGTTATTTGAAACAAAAAGCAGTTAAAACTTAAAAAACATACTGAAATGTGTACAATTTTTTAATTTATTTAAGCCCCTCCCCCCCACTAGTGAAACTCATAGATACTGTCCTTAAAACTTACCTTGACAGAATATTAATGATGCCATTCAATGCATACACTATTGCACTTTGTCAATCAAATTTATTTGGTTACAAAAAAAGGTATAAAATTAAGAGTAGAAAAAGTGTCTATGCATGTATAATTATGAAAAACAAAAAAAAAATACAGTCTTTTCAAAGAAAAGGCAGCCGTATTATTATTTTCTTTTTTTGATTAAAAACATTCCACTGAGGATTTGAACTACATTAAATATGCCACCTTGTCTGGTACTAAGAACTAACACAAACCCAAAAGGATTTTTAGAGAAAACAGCTATGCTGAAACCTGCATGACAGTGAAGGCAAATTTACATTGATTATTAACAGTAAACACAAAATGACATCAGTAAATGCAACGGTCACGGAAGCCGGGCGTATGAATCTTCAGCGATGTGACAGTACATTCATTTGTGCAAGGCCTGAGGGAGTAATACTTTCACAGCCACAGAAGCTGTGAAATATATATTGCCCCCTGGGGAATGAGAGGGGGATATTTGATTCCTCGGTCGCATAAACAAGCTTCACCGTTTCAGTTCTGCAGATTTAAATACATTTTTGGGAACTGCTTAATGAATCTCAGTTGTCAATTTAAGGCCTGATATATCAACATTTAACCAGAAGGCATCTGAGGCAGGTTTTATCCTCTGTCGCATTGGCTCGGCTTTAAAGGAATTTGTTTGCATGTGATTGTGAGACGTTTTGACATAAGTCAAGGCCACTGAATTCATGACAATCAGTTTTTGTCACTTACAGAAGCCAATAGGACTGGGCTCGACAAATTAAAAGCAGACATGGCGAGTCACCAGTCTTCACAGAAAAGCTAGGAGCATTTTAGCAAAAACCCAGGTAGCAACAAAGTCTTTCATTCACATTCTTTCTTCCATGGTACAGCTCTTCCATTCGGATAAAAGAAGACACCTTCCACTTGGTCTTTACATAGTGCTGATGCTGGGGTCGAGAGGAGACAGTCTATGTTCAGGCTGATGGTCTTCTTCAGTGTTTGCGGGTGCGCTGGCCCCCCGTTCCAGTGGTTGTGACGTACAGGAGGGGCTGAAGTTGCCTGGTTTGGGGGCCACGCTTAATGAGGTGTGAGGGCAGGTTGGAGGAAGTGACATCTGCTGCTGATCCTGTGAAGAATGAATGGAGATAAGTCAATAGGAAATCAAAATGTATTGAAAGAAGACCCATTATGCCCTTTTACAAAGTCTCGATTTTGTTTTTGGGGTCTTCTTGTTCGAATGTTCAAAAAACATTGTACATTGTTGCAGCACCTCTCTTCCCAGTCTGTCTGTAACACTCTGTTTAGTTCCTGTCTCTATAAAGCCGCTTTTTCTGAAAAGCGCAATGTGCTCTGATTGGGCAGCTGGATCAGTGTTGTGATTGGTCAACGAGTGCGTTCGCAACGAGTGTTAGACCCGGGGTGGAAAAAAATAGCGTCTCTTGGACATGGCAACAACAGACTTCTAATGCGACTCGACCGGGACTCTTTGTTTTGCGTATGCCTTGGCGGGAATCATTTAAATGGGAAACACTTTGACCTGTATGTTCATAGAAGACTACAATCAAGGCGTTTCAGGGAGTGCACTGCTATAGAGAATAACTCTCTTTGAAGTGATGTCTCTTTGCAGACATTTTTCATGCTCAAATAGCAAATTTTAATCTCTAAAGAAAGTTGAAAATGCAAAGAAGCATAATAGGCCCATGTCATCTAAGATGTTTGTGTCTTTCTTTCTTCAGTCGAAGGTTTTTGAGGAAAACATTCCAGGATTTTTCTCCATATAGTGAACTTCAACAGGGTACAACGGGTTGAAGGTTCAAACTGCAGTTTCAATGCAGCTTTAAAGGGCTCTACACGATCCCAGCTGAGGAATAAGGGTCTTGTCTTGTGAAATGATCAATCATTTTCCAATGTTGGTAACATTTTAGAATAGGGAACACATATAAACTATTAACTACGACTTTTAACTATTATTAACTACTTTCATCAATAAACTCCTAATTTACTACTAATTAATAGTCAGTAAGGTAGTTGTTAGGTTTAGGTATTGGGTAGGATTTAGAATGTAGAATAAGGTCATGCAGAATAAGGCATTAATATGTGCTAATAAACTGCCAACATCCTAGTAATATGCATGCTAATAAGCAACTAGTTAAAACACCCTATTCTAAAGTGTTATCCCAATTTTTAAACACAAATACTCGTCTTGCACTAGTTCTGCGATGCGCCACGCATTACGAAATCACGTTGGAAAGGTCATGCGGGAAGTAAGCAGAAGTATCACGGTAGGGTTATCTCATTTTCTCAATAAGAAAAAATCTAATTGAATCTTACTTCTTACTTACTTATTAATCTTACCTCACTGAATGCAAATTAACTTGTGATAAATGCAACTTGCGGTCATGTATAAATTGGGCAAGGTTGTAAATATATTTTTATGTGATGTCAGACCTGTTTGGTGGATGTTGTGAGAGGGTCGAGCTTTAGCAAGCTGAGGTTGGGCTCTGTGTTGGGGACGCAGGATGGGGGCCGGGGGATGACCGTTAATGTGCAGGTGGGGATCAGAAGTGCTGTCAAGGGGACGAAATCGCTGACTGGTGTTCTTCGCCTGAGACAGCTGTAGGGTAGAGAAACATTTGAGTTTGTTGAAAATAGTCTGAATGAACTAATCAAATAAACAAAATTTGTGTGTCAAGAGCATTTATAGAAATTATAGAGAAATTTAAAGTTAAAGACAGACACTAATATGTATATATATATATATATATATATATATATATTAAAATTGAAAACTAATATTGTAAATTTTAATAATGATTCACAATATTACTGTTTTTACTGTATTTTCAAATATATGCAGCCTTGGTGGGCATGACATACATTAAATCTTACTGAGACCAAACTTTTGAATGGTAGTACATATAATAGTATGTTTTTTATTTAAATTAATTACACTTAGAATTCTTCTTATGAGAATCATCGAACTGATTTGAAAATAATAGTTTGAAACATTATTTTGAACTAAAAAAAAAAAAAAATCCTCAATCTGAAAACTCACGGCTTGTCCTGTGACTTCAAATGATCGAGATCTTCTCTTGCGTCTGCGACCCTCAAAGTCCTGCTCCCGTGGGGCGGGGTTCTTGACAGCCTGGCGGTTCCGTGGCCGTGTCCATGTGCCGTTGGGAGCGGGGCCTTCTCCCGTGCTGCTGGACAGGTTGTCATCAGAGGTGGCGTGGCGTAGTTCTGGGCTGGGCTGTCTCCCGCGCCGTAGCACCGGGCCTTTAGGGGGCGCCTCGGACAGAGACAGGTTACTCTTGTGCTTCTTGGGGTCTAGGGGTGAGGGTGGCGGGGGCAATCGTAGGGCATCTATTTCTAGAACCTTAGAGCGACGCCGAGCAGCCTTGACCGCAATGCTTTGCACGCCTCTTAGAATCTGCTGTCTCTCTGGAAAAAAATGATTCAGGGATTTTAATACAATGACTGAATAAATATGTATATATACGTTGGCATTGGTGTATTATATGAGAAAAAGATTTGTAGCAAATTGGTTTCCATAGTTTAATGGTCACTATATAAAAATAGCAAGTATTCTAGTGAGCAATGGCGCAAGCACAAAGATGAAAGAGCAGAAGAGCTCTTACCTTTAGGAGTCAGAGGGGCATCTGTGCCATTCTCACTGCTCTCAGGTGAGGAGTCCAGATGGCTGCTCATACTGTGACTGAGATGGCTGAATCTCAGAGCGTCATCGAGGACAGATGGCAACAGCTGCAGAGGTACAGTCAGCATCGTGTCAGACACACTGATTTATTCAGTACACACAGTTAAAAAAATCTGAGAGACCAATTAAAATAAATAAAAAGAATATTCATTCTTTCCTTGAATATTTTAATTCATAATATAATAATTTAATATATAATTTTCATGAACACTACCGTTAAGATTGGGGTCGGTAAGATGTCTGAATGTTCTACTCACCTCTGTTATACTCAACAAAGCTGTATTTATTTGATCAAAAATACAGTAAAAAAGTAATAGTTTGGTTTTAGTTAGATATTTGGGTGAAACATGACTCACAGCTGTGATTGCGACTGAGCCCTAGCCCTCTTTGCGGATGCGTTTGCGTGTGGACAAACAGCATAGAAAAAGCTGCAGTTTTGAAAATAATAGTTTATGTGGATAGGGCCTGAGTCTGTAGAAGCGGGAAATATGGGTGGGACCTTGCCGCGGCTACACCTCAGGATCACTACTGCACAGACTCGGGCTCCAAATGAAGTAATCAGCAATGACCATTTCTGGGATATTTTGGTTTCATTTTTCTACAGTGGAACAAAGTCATCCACATTTTTTTTACAGTCTACGCTTTTGATCAATTTAATGTGTTCTTGCTGAATAAAATATTATTTAAAAAAAATTATATAAATATTATATAAATATTAAATATATTAATACATTTTTTTATATATAATATAAAATTTTTAATATATAATAAAATTTTTCTATATATATATATATATATATATATATATAAATATTTTTTTTTTTTTCGTTTTTAATTAATCTTTAAAAAAAAATCATACTGACCCCAAACTTTTGAATGTTAGTGTATAATCTGTAGCTAGAAAAACTGCTACAAGCTGCAAATGTAAACTCCCAGTAGCTCACCTCTCTGTTGCCCTGGCCATTGATGTGAATGGGCGGGGGAGTCATTACTACAGAGTTCTTCATCTGTTTGTGACTGCTCTTAAACACTCGGTCTCTGTGTGGAAAGGAGAAATATATTTTAGCTTAAGTTACAGTATGTGAACAAATTTAGATCTTTTTATCTTCAAATTCACTAAATATTTTTGGCCATTAAAGGTTTCCATACAAGGAAATCTATTCATTTTGTATAAGTGTCAAAAGTGTATAAAATTCATTTGCTTAGAGCTTTTCTTACCCATCAGGCTCTGGGAGAATCGGAGGCAGCGTGTGCCTCCTCAGTTTTGTCCGTCCTTGTCTGTTGTCTGAGCCCAATGTGCGAACACTTTCTTGGTCTGAATCCATCTCCAGCAAGGGGTCACGACCTCTACTGGGGAGGGTGATCTTGGGCAGGGAACCCTCCTAAAGTGGTACATGTCAGAAAATATGTCCATGATTAATCAGTTTCTTTCTTTATTTTATCATGTCTTTCTCTTGAAGGGCTTTTAAAGTCAACATGAAACTTATTTTACTGTCACATTATGATGCATTTCCAAGTTCCAAATTTTGAGGAATTCTATGCACTAATAAATTGCACACAATAAGAGCACCAATATGAATTCAGAAAGTAAAAAAAGTCCGTTTTGATTTCATGTTGTCTTCATGCTGACTTTTAATCTTAAAAAAAATGCCTGCTTGATGTACCTTAAGAGTACGAATGGTGAACTTATCCAGGGCCACAACTCTGTCCAAGTTCTTCTCATCCATTTCCTTCATGTACATCTCATACAGCTCTTGAAGATGAGGAGGGACTAGGAGACTGTGATCTGCAAAACCATCATTCACCTTAATTTTTCATTACCACATATTTATATATATATAAACATACATTTATTCACTCATTTATTTAATCCCATTACAAAACAAACTATTTCTGTTTCTGCTTGAACACTTTTTCATATTCCATAATTTGGAAAACTACTGCAACAGTTGAGATTTCTGTGCCGTTTCTTATTCCTGCAGATGACTCACCGTCGATAAATTGCCGCTGCTGCTGGATGATCTCATGGCAGAGGTGCCTGTGCTGTTCAAAACGCTGCACTACCACATTTTTCTGTCGGATCACGTTGTCCTTGAGCAGCGCGTTGGACTGCATCTCTGCGTTCTCGATCTCCAGCTCATGGACCTTGCAGAGGAGGCAAAGCACTTCCCTCTGCTCCTCTGAGCTCACACGGCGGGGGAGAAGCTCTTCCAGACGTCGAGCTTTCTCTCTCAGCTCTGCCAACCGCTGCTCCAATCCGGCCTAAAGAGAACAGGGGGACTATGGTCAATTACTGTGGTGAGTGGCTTTGCTAACACTGCTAGTCATGTACAATTTATCTCCAAAAAGTAATCCCAGAATGCACTGCCTATGCAGTGTGTTTAGCAGCCTGTGTAGGTAGTTTTCTATGTTTTGGAACAGAACTAATGTCTCGTGAATATTTTTAGCCATTCCATTTCAATATTAAATATTTCATACAGTAGCATCATCAATGATTTGACATGTCTACCAAACAAATATATATATATATATATATATTTATCATTTTTAATGAATCATGGTTCGCTTGAAGATATTTATCAAGTAAATGAACCTTTGTTTTGGAGTAAATAAACCTTTTAAATAATATTTTTCATTTATAATCACTAGAGAATTAAACGTCAGATACCCAATTTTGTGTAATGACTTCAATAAAAAAAGAAAAAGAAACATCTGAACTAACTGAATTTGTTAAAATGAAATTGACACTATTACTATTGGCCTATGAGTTTTCTGAGGTGTTGATCTGCCCTCTAGTGGTCCCTCATGACATTACCTTCTGTTTTAGTATTTTCTTCTGCTCAGCCATGAGCGTGACAAGGTTCTCTCTGGCAATGGCCACCTCTTGTGTCTCTGTGCTGTCAGGCAAAGATTCTGGCGAGTCCGAGTCTTTTTCACTTTCGTCCTTATTAAAAGTCTCTTTCCTCCTCTCCCCCTGCCACTTCTTTCTTCTCCTAAAGCGCTCTTGCTCCCAGCTAGATGGAGACATACTATATTTCAATAACAAAATATCAAACCAAGGATTTATTTGAAAGAAAGATAACAAGTCCAATTTTCAAACAAAACAATTCACAAAAAGGAAATTCGCTAGGTATGAAACAATCAATTCAAAATCAGGTGGTTTGAGTTTGTGTGCAGAATGAAGACTCACTCTGCAATTGTCAGCAGGTGTTTGGATGTGTCTATCTGGATTTCCATGTTGCTGTTGTCCAGCTCCATAAGACGCTTCCGGATGTCCATCTGCTGTCTGAATGCATCGATCAGCTGCTCCCGCAGTTGGTCCATCTCAGCCCGGCTCTGCTGAGAAGAGTGAGCCTGCACCTCCGCTACAGGCAAACAGAGAACAATAATGTTCAACAATAAACAGAGAATTAATAGAACAGAAGAGAACTAAAAAAAAAAAATCTAACCAAACAGAAAACAATCTATTAGAACAGAATCAATGATAAAATAGTCTAATCGAACCAAAAAGAAAATATTACAATAGAATAGAATCAAGAGGAAAGGAATCCAAATCAAACAGAAATTAATCCATAAGAACAGAATCTAACTGAACAAAAAGCAACTTAATCAAACAGAAAACAATCTATTAGAACGGAATATATTAGACTAAAATATAACTGAATCAATTAGAATAAAAGAAAAGAAAAAATACAAAATCAAATAATAATGTATTAGAATAGAAGCAATTTTAAAAAGAATTTAACCAAACAGAAAATAAATTTTTAGAATAGAATCAAGAGGAAAAGAACCAAAATCAAACAGAAATGAATCTATAAGAATAGAATCACTTAGAAAATAATCTAACTGAACAAAAAGAAATTTAATCAAACAGAAAAAATCTAAATCGCAGAAAATAATGTCAATTAGAAAAAATCTAACCAAACAAGAAAAAAATTCTTAGAAAGAATCAAAGTCAAACAGACTTTAGAAAATAATAATTTACACTGGAATGTAACAGAAACAACAATGTAAAAAGAACAGAAAATAATCTATTAGAATAGAATTAATAGAATTAATTCAAAATAATCTAATTAAAACAGAAAAAGAATCGAATCACAGAAACGAATCTAATTGAACAGAAAATAATCAATTAGAACAGGGAAAATAGATTAAAAAAAATAGAGAAATATTAACAGAATAGAGTCAATTAGAAAAGAATGTAATCGAAAAGAAAAGAAAAGAAAAGAAAAGAAGCAAAAAAATAAATGTTGGGAATTTAGAGTAAATTCGAGGTGGCATTATCATATCATATATGGCATCACATAACATATCATTTCCGATGTTACCTTGAACATGGCGGATGTCTGTTCGGTCCGGGTTGAGTTGTCTACTGGCCTGGTCTGCTATCTTTTTCTTCAGCCGTTGAATCTCGCTGCGCAGGTCAGAGATGATGCTGGTGTACTGGGCGATGTGATAGGACACGTTCAACAGATTTCTCTTTACCTGCACAGGAAGAGCAAAATATAACGTTGCCATCAAACTCCTCACCAACAGTTGGCATCACAAAATGTGTGACAAAAATAACATTCTCAGACAGACTATCACAAGCTTTAACATAACGGTCTACATGAGTAGCATGGATGTTTGTGTTTGTGCACGTATGCCGTGTTGTTCTCTATTCACTTTCACACCCGTCAATCACCCAAACACTGCCAATCAACTGTATCAGTGATGTTAAAAACAACACCAAAAGCAAACAATGGATTATTGCTGTAATTTAAAACCCCAATATCTTTGCTCTTTATTGTTCCGTTTCTCTTCCTGCTTCTTGTTACCGTGTATTACTTGTGTGATATATATATATATATATATGTGTGTGTGTGTGTGTGTTTGTGTGAAAAAGTATTACAATTTAAAATAATTTTAAAACATTTTAAAATGTTATTTATTCCTGATATGCAAAGCTGAATTTTCAGCATTATTACTCAAGTTTTCAGTGTCACATGATCCTTCAGAAATCATTCTAACATGCTGATTTGCTGCTCAAGAAATATTTCATATTATTATCAATATTGACAGCTGCTGAATATTTTTGTGGATGTACAGAAACTTCAAAACTACAGCATTTATTTGATATATAAATATTTTGAAATGATGTAAAAGTCTTTACAGTCACTTTTGATCAATTTAGTGTATCCTTGCTGAATAAAAGTAATTTTTTAATAATAAAAAAAGAACCCTATTGAACAGTAGTGTAAGTAGGTTAGCTAGGTTGCCCAGTGTTTTATCCCATGTCAAACTAACCCGTGTGCGGATGCTTTTGGCACGGTCTGCATAAGTCAAGGTATTCCGTGAATCCTCGAAGGCTAGAGATGCTGGGCTTATGTGAGCAATCATCACCGTCCGACTGTTTCCTCCTAGAGAATCCTGCAGACATGAGAAAACCCCAGTAAGACAACCGAAATCAAGAAAAATATCCCTCGAGTGTCTCTGTTCACGAAGAATCGTAAAGCTGTACCTTGAGCAATCGCGTGAGCTTGCTGTCTCTGTAGTTGACGTATTTGTTGCCATTCTTTTCGCTCAAAGCATTGATGCAGTTCCCCAGCGCCAGCAGCGAACGGTTGATATGAGCTCCCTCTTTTAACCTCTGACCTCTGTTTTGAGTCTGAAAGTAGCAATTGCACAAAGATGTTAAACTGACCGATTACATGTGGGTTAGGAAGTCTGTTAAAGCTTCCAGGAGGGGGCGCTCTCGTATGTCTCATTCTCTGAATAGTTGTGCAACAGGCTTGTCATCCTCATCAATAGAGAACAAACGCGCACTCATGTTTCTGAGCAACAATACCCCATAACCAGAAACAACGTGATCTGCTTTTGTGCCTGTCACATGCATGCTTAAACCCACAGGGTGCCTGAGTGATTTTTAACTGTTTCCATGGCAAACACATGGCACGCTCTTTAAATGTGTTCTCTCGTGTAATATCTTCCAGTCTCATGCTGAGAGTGGAAATGACACTTTAATATAAAACATGATTCACACGTCTGTCATCAAAAACACCTGACTGGACTTGTGGAGTGGTCTCATGCATCATAATATATTTAATATTTCATATAACTAATATTTTCATTTTAGACAGCTTCATTTTCCCTCCAAGTTTATCACATAGTTAAATCACTCTTGGAATTGTTCCCTCGTCACTGGTTGATTTATGATTCTGAATATATTTGGAGCCAACTGTGCCAGCTTTTATGTAAGAAGAAAGACTGATAGCTTTGATATTAATGATTATCAAATTTATGTACGTACGACCGAGCTCACCAACTGCGCTTTTATGTGACTTCTGAATGATGAATAGACCTTAATGTCTCACACCTACACATATCCCTCCTCCTCACTCGCAAACACATCATACCTGTGAAGCCCGTTCAGACCCTGCTAAATCGATCATGAAGAGTCGCGCAAATCTCACTTCCTGCAGGATGTCTCTAGACCGGCTCTGTTGACGCACGGCCACCTGCAGCACAGCGTGAGAGCGAGAGGACGTCTGATTGGCTGCTGTCGGCTCTTGAGTTCTCTGCTTGTTTCCCTTCACTAACAACTCCATGATCTGAGTGAGAGGAAAAAAAAAAACTCATTTATACACAGTATCATTTAAAAGTTTGGGTTGGAAAGATTTTTTTTTTAACCAAGACTGCATTTATTTGATCAAAAGTACA
>CM074296.1:6514931-6669931 GCA_037194245.1 Opsariichthys bidens
AAACTTTTGATAGGTACTGTACTCATATACACACACACTTTAAAAGCGTGCTACTGAAAGATTTAGCAACATGCTGTATACTGCATTTACAATTTCTTCACATATAGTTTACATCTACCGAGATATAGGGTACGTTTGTGTGCATGTTTGTCTCAGACAGATAAACTACTTTTTCTGAAGAATGTTAACAATGCTGTAGTGTAGTGAATTGCTCCCAAGGCATTGCTATCCAGTTACTATGAATTCTGAGTGGTTGCCATGTAGCTGTGTTGTTCCTAGGGTGCTATGGGTGGTTTATAGGGTGTTGCAAAGTGGTTAAGTCAAAAGAGCTCACTCTCAAGTCTGTATGATATTCTGGTACCTCCTTCAATGTAAATCTTTTTTTTTTTTTTTTTTTTGCAGTTTTATCTCCCAGTGCTCCAGTTTTTTTTCCAGTGGTTTTTGACAGCATGTGCATTTGAGATCGCCGGCTTGCGCTGACAGGAGCATCACTTCACTTCTCAGTGTCTTTTTTTTCCTCTCTCACTGTCTCACACTCTTTCTCAACTGCCCATTTTGGCAAAGTCTGTTCAGCAGTATTACTATAGTATCTGGCACTGATGCTTGACAATGTGTTATTTCACCTTCACAATGATGAAAGTGCTGTGATATCCAAGACACAGTATTCAAACATCACTGTAGGAGGTTACTTTTAAAATGTATTTCACTACAGATTACAAAATACATGATTTAAAAAGTAATTTGTAACATATTTCGTTACATTACTCAAGTTTAGTAACTTCATCAAAATACTTTAGAATACTTTGGAATACTAATAATCTTGGAACAAACACAAAAAAGGCAATTGCAAGTTTTTATCTCACAATTATGACTTTTCCCCTCAGAATTGCGTGATATAAAGTTGCAATTGCGAGTTATGAAGCCAGAATTATGAGATATAAACTCGCATTGAGAAAAGTCAAAATTATGATAAACTCGCAATATTGAGAAAAGTCTGAATTATGACATGTAAACTCACATACTAAATTCACATTTGCAAGAAAAAAAAAATAGTATTACAAGTTTATATCTCCCAATTCTGACTTTATTACTTGCAATTGTGAGTTTAAATCTCAGAATTGAAGTCAGAATTGTGAAATGCAAACTCACAATTGTGAGGGGAAAAAACAAATTGTGAGAAAAGATGCACTGACCTTTTTTACAATTATAAAATGACTCACACACAACTATCACAAAACATGAAAACAGTCAAATCACCGATCACCGATTGCTGTTTAAATGACATTAAAACTCAAAGTAATCACTTTGGTAATCTAAAATACTTTTCAGATGTAACTGTAATCTGATTACCACCCATTTAAAATGTAACTGTAATGAAATACAGTTCCTCAAATTTTGTATTTTAAATACGTAACTAAGTTACTTGTATTTCGTATATCACTTCTGGTCTTTTGTAGAAA
This sequence comes from Opsariichthys bidens, assembly GCA_037194245.1. Lineage (NCBI taxonomy): Eukaryota > Metazoa > Chordata > Actinopteri > Cypriniformes > Xenocyprididae > Opsariichthys > Opsariichthys bidens. The sequence goes on from CM074296.1 coordinate 6,516,392, forward strand.
CCCAATTGACTATGCTTTTCCTTTTGTATGCACTTGAAACTTACAGTGTGTCATAACCAAAGTTTCATCGATAAAAACTTTCTACCCTGAATGTAACAAAATGTGGCGGCTGGTTAAGACACAGTGGTTGACACAATTATAAAACAAGATAAACGCATGAGAAAAAGGGCCGTTAGAGGCTTGTAAGTGTGACAGATTCATCAATAATAGACCGATTCAATATTTGGACAGTCACATAAAAGCAGAGTGATTTGTTTCTAGACTAGCGCAATGGGGGATCAAGGACGCACGTATTTGTTTTGAGTGAACTTAGAGTAAACAAGTCCATCACAACTCAGTAGGGGAACAAGCTTTCTCGTATCAATACAACATCACCGTAATCAAAGATGCTGAGACAGTCGCTAATCCGACAAGATTACCCCTCCCTCACGCAAACAGATCTGATAAACAGACGTGCTTTCAGTCGCTCCTCACGGGCTTCATGATTATCTTATCACATAACACTTAAGCCGTTACCCTTTTTTTAAAGTGTTTAAAACTGAAAATTGCCCTAATTTAGTTTACTATGTGCCTTCAGCATAGCAGTAAGGTGACGGTATCTTTATAAAGTCTGTATAGAAGCTCCAGGTGATATCGGAGCAAAAAAACAACAAGTGGCTGATAAAATCCAATTTGGCAACTGAATGAAGATTTCACCTCCAAGTAGGACATCGAGACGCTGTACTGCATGTCATCGCTGGTTTCTTCGATGGCTTTGAACAGGTCGTTTAATGTGCGAACATAGATACCAGGTTCTCTGTCTGTTCCCAGCATAGTGTATGTCTTCCCACAACCTGCACACACATACATATGCTTAATAGGAGCACAATTTAGCATCATTTGCGAAAACAAAATACATAAAAAAATAAATAAATAGGAATAAAATAAAAATTTAGTAAAATACTGACCTAATGCAATACTAAAATTGCTTAACATATTAAAAAAAAGTGCTTAAACATCAAACATAGACTATTATTAATTTGTTGCATTTTTTTTTAACTTGCATTTAGTAGAATTCTTTCATGCTGTCTATGACAGAACAGGACTAGCTCTCTTTTAATAAATGTGAAATAATAGTAGATAATTAGCATTTGTTCATCAGCATGACATAAACAAGGCACAGGTGTGAGATGAGTCATAGTGAGTGAAACAATGTTTACAGGTGGCTTTTATCCCTGTCAGGCTGAGCGCAGCTTTATATAGCCATGGCCACGGACAGGAACAGTCAGTAAGAGTCACTCTGAGGACAGATTACTCTGAGCACACGGGAACCACACAGATGTCCGCTTTCCAGGAATGAACTTTTAGTCAATTGAAAGGAGCATAAAAAAGGTATTTTGGAGCAATCACCCAATTATGTGTTCTTGACAGCTGTCATAGATTGAACATAATATATTTAAGTCATATTTGGAAACATCAGGAAATCATTATGTTGGCGGTGGCAGTTTGGCACTCTTTGAGGAATCTTTGCATGTGACTTTGTTGATTGAAGCTGCTTCTTAAGCAGGAAGAAAGAAGATCAGTGTGATAATCTGTGTGTCCTAGTCGTACCAGATTGTCTGTGATTTTTACTACTTTGGCACTATGGCCACTGCAGATGTCATTTCAATGTCAAAAAAATAAATAAAAATAAAATAAAATTAAATTAATAATTTGTTTTAAAAATATTACTTTGAAAAAGGATTTTTCTTGATATTACACGCACCAATATATCAATATATTAATAAATCATTTTATTTACTTATTTATTTATTCTAAAACAACCACTTCTTGAACATATTCGAGTGGGTACACAACTAAATCCCTGAATCAGAGGTTTGAACGGATTCATGGAAAAGAATCCAAGCAATTTATTAGGTCTAAAAGTCCCGTTCACACCAAGAACCATAACTATAAAGACAACTATATTAGGGTCCACACCAGCGGACAATACCATTCTGTTTATTCCAAGCAGGATGGATTCTGATTGGCTGTCAATGTTTTTATCGTTCATCAGCTGGATAAAACTGCTCCGAAAGTGATTTCAGTGACACCGTTTCTCATTACAGCTGTGGTTTTGATTCTTTAATATTGAGAAGAATCTTTATCATAATCTTTATCATTATAGTTATCATCCTAGGTGTGAACGGGCCTTAAAACTTTTTTAGAATTTGTGACTGAAGTTTAAATCATAGGCACTATTAAAAGAGTGTATTATAATTATCAGGATATAATCAGGGGCTGTATGACTGAAACTTAAGATCTTAATTCTTGATTTAAGATTAAACAAAACAGATAGTTCTGAGTTAGGATGTTTCTATATAGAACACATGATGAAAAATAAATATAGCTTAGCGCTAGGCATGACCTGGCACTGACCTGTGGGTCCGTAGGCAAAAACAGTGGCATTGTAGCCGGATATGAGACCTTCAATCAAACCTTTCGTAGTGGATCTGTACACCTCGTCCTAAGGAAAACCCATTTACAATGTTAAAATATGTTTAACAAAGGGCATACATGCACATAAAGGCATTCCCAAAAAGGCACATAAAGCATGTTAAATTTTGTATATACACATGCTTCAAACTGATCCGCCCTTACAAGCATACAGAGACAAAAAAACAAAACTAAAAGAAAAAAAAAAAAAAAACACAGAACAAGCTTGCCTGCGTGGCTGTATAGTCGAAGCCCACATCAAACATATAGGTCTTCTCTCTGGACCGATTAGCTCTCAGAATATCGTCTGGATCTTCCATGGGGTCCATCAACACCACCATCTGAAAAGGAGCGAAAGAAAAAGATGAATAAACATATTACATCTAGTTACATGTTTTAAGCTTTTATATGCCCCGCATATACTGAGTGTAAACCATTTTAGCCTTTTACTCGCTGGCTGACAATAAGCTTTACTGGGAATAACAGCTAGCTATCCCCTCACATTAAGCACTAAGGCCATTTATTTCGGTTGTAGTGACACAGTGTCCTAACAACACCTCTAAATAGAAATATCATAATGGGTCCACATGAAAGATTCGACTAGTGTGGCTTAAAAGCAGGAGATAAGAGCATAATGATGCAAGACACCAAACCTAATTTAGTTTCCATTTTTACATCTATATTTTGGAAAAAAAAAATAGTCCTAATGGAGGTCAACGCCATTTAAAAAGGAGCCCATGGATGATTTCAGATGTAACCAAAAGGCTGAATCTTGTTTTTTCAAGAGCCCTACGGGGTCTGGAAGGCTTTGGGGTGCGCAGCCAATGTTCCAATCAGTCGGAGCTCGTGAAAACACACCCATATCGTCTGATGATCCGTTCAAACACACAAACACAGCGTTCTCTTTGAAGCCTTGCAATTGAAATGCAGCAGAGGAGATCTGACTTTTAAAAGAGGCCAATTATAGTGGAGCACAATGCAAACATACGGACGTTCTCTACAAACAGAGGAAGGAGAAAAGACTAGGCGAGGAAACAAGCGATAGAAAGGTGGAGAAAAGGTGAAAACGACAAACAGGCGATGCCTCACTGCAATCGAATCAAATTGTTAATGTACCGTTTTATATTTATATCTTCCGTTGTTTATTTCAAATACAAACACAGGGAGAGGTATACACTACAATTCAACAGCAAAAGAGACTTCTTTAAAGGGGATCTATTTTGCCTCTTTTCACAAGATGTAATATAAGTCCAGTTTCAGGTCAAAATCCCCCACAGATCATTTATTAAAGCTTGTCAAATTTGCCCCTATTTGGGTGTGAGCAAAAATGCTCTGTTTTTGTGTCTGTCCCTTTAATTGCAAATGAGCTGCTGCTCCTGGCCCCCTTTCCAAAAGAGGGTAGAACCTTAACAGCTCACGCTTCGGTTGCTCAACAATAAAGCTGGAGAATCTCACGCAGTCAAAATGACGACGGTGTTCAGCCTTACATTGTTCAAACCGAAGTCGGACACTGACTGAGAGACTCAGGAAGGAATGTTTAGGGGATGACTTTATGTAGTTGCAGTGGAGTTGATTCAGCTCATCAACTAGCTTGTGCCGTCATGTTAATCTTTAGTTCAAATCCAGCGTTGAAATGCGAAGCAGTCCGACATAAAATGACAACAATTCTGCTTCTCTAAAGCAGACCGACATGGCCTCACCCCCTTTGTTGCATGTTCCCAGAGGCAGGGTTTATGTAAATGTTGTGGTTTATGTCACCAACCCAAGAAGAAGCTCATTGTAGTCCCAACCAGCCATTTGTTGTAGTCCTTAAAAAGTGATTTCTGAAAAGGAAAATATCTCCCTTCCATTTAAATTTGAGCATCATAACTTTTCAGATATTGTTTACGCTCAAACAGCAACATTACACACTAACTAAAGTTTAAAAAGTGAAATCCTAATCAAGGACCCCACACTGTCTGTGTATTTCTTTAGATACCTGCTTAGTTTATTGCCACTCACAGCATGTTCTATGTCACTTAAGGAAACATCTTCCAAGAATATTAAAGCGTATGCGTCAGACACTTGTATGTTTTGATGTACCTGCACCATGTGCAATTTTTCCTAAGGGTTTTACTTACTATGGGTACAGTGATCGTGCTCTCAGCCATATGGTATGTGGGTTTATGTTATCTCATCATTCACACAGTGACAGCTGTAGAGTGGCAGTTTGGACAGTCCTAATGTTCTTAAGATACCAGTGCCAGTATAGTTTACGCTGCACGAGCGAATGACGCACTGTAATCAGTACTGGGTCACTGATCAGGTTCCACTCACCTGAAATAGTCCCTGCTCTTGATAAAGGCCAGTACTGTACACCTACTGTATATTCTCATGCAATGCCACTACTGTATAAAGGGTCCAATGTGAAAATGGTCAATGATTTTTAACAGATAGTTAGACCCTCAGACATGAAACGCTCTGTACCGTCATGAAACTTCACAGGCACATCAGACGCATTGTAGGCTAGAAAGACATTGATCTTCCACTGGTCTTTTAATTACTTTTCTCGCTAAAGTCCCTTGGCGCTTTGGTTTAATCATACCAGTGCAAATAAACCCTATGACAATCAATGTACCATGATGACCAATGGAAAAAGACAAGGCACTGCCACAGAGCTCTTTCCAAAAGACGTTCGATTGCTGCTAAGCAACAATTCAATTAAATGACTGAGTTAACAGGAAAAAGTAAGTACACGTCCAGATGTACTCTATCTAGGGTATGAAGTAGCCTATGTGAAATATACTTAAGTAGCTGAAATCTACTTTGAGAGCGTGTTTTTTTTTACACATATTGTTGCTGACCCCGTTTTATATAAATTGCATTTCAGAATTCAACTGAACAAATCAAAAGCAAATAAAACTGTAGCTTGCAGGGGAAAGTATTTGTTCAGATCTTTAATGTCTCATTTGTCCTCCTGGATGGAAATTAAATTCAATGGAGAGCAAATAGATACTTTTTTGCTGAAGTCTGATGTTTCTGACCATAAAAAAAAAAAAAAAAAAAAAATTATTCAGAAATAATAATAAAAAAATAATAGAGAAATTTAAAAATATACATATAAATAAATCTCACGAAATTAATCAAAAGACACTTCGAAACTTAAATTTTAATTTCTCACAAAGACAAAATTAGTTATTCAAATTTATTTATAGCTTTATAGTCCATCTACGCCAAAAATTGTCTAATTTGTTATGAATTTACTTGTTTTTGTTTGGACATTTAATTTACTAAGGAATTGTGGAACATAATTAATAATTCTGCTACATCTTCTAAACAATGAAAAAGCAACCTAACCAACCAAATTTGGGAGATTCAAGTTGTTTTTACATTTTAAAATGATCCATTAAAGGGACAGTTCACCAAAAATGAAAATTATCCCATGATTTACTCACCCTCAACCAATCCTTGGTGCATGTGACTTTATCCGCTTAGCTAACACATTTTGTATTAAAAATATCCTGGCTTTTCCAAGTTTCATGATGGGAGTGAATGGTATCCTCGATTCTGAAGCCCAAAAAAAACCCAAAAAAAAAAACACATACATCCATGATAAAAGTAATCCATACAGCCTCAGGGCTTTCTGAAGCATTGAATATTTGTAAGAAAAATCCAAATTTATTACTTTATAAGCTAGAATCACTGGTTTGTTCAAACAAATAAGGCTGGACAACAAATTCAAGCTCCTTTTCTCTTATATCAAAATCCGACATCAAAAATTCTCCTACAAATCATGCGTCGAGTCAGAGGTCACTCTTCGACCGGAACTAGACTCGTGTACGACCATTACCGGAAGACAGTAGTTTATGAAGTATGGAAGTATGAATATGGACATTTTTCTGACAGAAATGCATTGGTTTGCTCCAGAAGGCCTTTATTAACCCCCCGGAGAAGTATGGATTAATTTTATGATGGATGGATATGCTTTTTTGAACTATCTAAGGTACCACACACTCCCATTATAAATTTTGGAAGAGTCAGGATATTTTTTAATATAACTCCGATTGTGTTTGACTGAAAGAAGAATGCCATATACACCTAGGATGGTTTAAGGGGAAGAAAAATTATGGGATAACTTTCATTTTTGGGTGAACTAACCATTTAAATTGTCTACAAAAAAGCTTAAATCTTATTAAACTGTGCCACAATGTCGCCCATTGGTGGCGATAACACCTGTGTGTGACTGATGAGAATCACTGGTCAACCATCTGAAACCAGCAGTCTGTTCCTGAGGTCTCTCCTCTCAGTCACACTGCAATAAAGGAGCGAGCAAAAGAGGCCCCATCAAGGGGCTGCAGGTTATTCGGAAAAGCCATCTTTGGTTTCCACCTGCATAAAGGACAGAGGGCATTCACCTGCCCCGACATTAACTGCTCGACTAGTCCACTGACTAATTCATACGTTCATAAAGGTGACATGAGAACTGAAAGAGCCTTTAGGCATCATAACAGTGCACAATACTTTATGAAATGGCAATCAAATGATCCCACATTTGTTTGGGAAGGTAGAAGTAGCCATTGTAGATGATGCTGAAGTGCACTTATCTGAAACAAGCACATCTGCTCGTATGAAAGGTTTCACCGAGTCAGCGCACAAAAACAAAGCGAGCCATGCGTGAATGAAGGGTGCTAAAATTAAAAGCGTAGTGTGGGTCATAAAATATTAAATGCCGTCAAAGATCAGCCAGGGTCTGTGCAACAGCCTGCTAATGCACCAACATGAAATCAATTAGCAATATGGTGTTATTTAAATAAGCACAAAGAAAGGCATGGTCATTTGGGGGCGACAGTCCAAGTCATCCAGGTGGATTGAGTTACCAATTAACCACATTAGAAGATTAGCAGGAAAGGAAGGTGAAAACTGGGATCTATCCAACTGATTAAAAGTGGTCGTAATGTATCATAAAGGAGGTGAGATGCTTGTGTGGGCTAATACAGGACGGATACTAAAAATTCCTCTTTGTCAAACAGACACTGGACTCATTGAACTGTTGTGACCCCCTAACCCAAAAAATCTGAGGTCAGATTCAGTGTACTCCAGAAAAGTAGAAGAGATTTATGTTAAGGTTTCATAATAAAAGTGAGGCTTTAGTCAATTGGGTACTGTGGCTGTTCAGAAAATACACGCTTCCAATTATTCAAATGTTTGACAAAAGACATATTTTTAACTCTTAAAAAAGCTTTATACTGTCAAAAGGACTTTAATCTATAAAAAAAAAGAGCCAATTTACATAATTCTGCTATGTACTAAAAGTACGTACTTCGCTGATGATGGGTCAGATGATTTTTTTTTTTGTCCATTACAGTAGAATTTTGTCAGATTTGCAAACAAACGCAAAAAGGTCACAGAAAAAAAAGTTTAAATATGTTTTAAGTCAAATCAAAATTATCTTGTCAAGTGACATTAGAAAATGTAAAAGTCATGTATTTTGTAATAAAAAAATATATATATATATATAAAAAAAAAAAATAATAATAATTTATTTTATTTTATAAAATAAGTAAAATATAAGCATTTGCATGTAAGCCCTACGGGTACCACCCATCTAATTTTATTACCTTAAAATTCACCATTACTTAAATTTAGATTCCTACAGTTGACAACTGCTGTGTCATGCATATGTTGCCATTTTTCTATAACTGAACAAGTGATAGAAAATAAGCTCCTTTGCTGTCGCATAAAGTGTTGTGGGTAATATAAGCACCTTTGAGCAACTATTTTCAAAATATATACAATTTAGTGGCTTTCTGTCGTTTTAAAGTGTGTAATTTCTGCACCACAATTTTCCTACGACTCCCGTCTTCCATTATTCACGCAAATAGTTTTTTCTATTTTTCTACTTTCTATAAGGAATGTTTTGGTGCTGATCTGAACTTTTGAAATATGTGCATCAACCACATGACTCCAAATTATTTTTGTGTTTTGACTGAGCAGGATGAGTAGGAAACCCTAGGGAAGAACAGGGCGAGCCTCTTAATGAATAAAACTTTACTCTCTCTGACAGGTAAACAGAGGAAGAGAGAGAAAAACAAGACAGAGAAAACGAAAGAGAAAGATGAGCTACTGACTGCTACTGATTGCGCAGTTACATGAAGCCAATGATGAGGACACAGATATGAGGTGGTGTCAGATTGACCCACAATTATGCAACAGCTTGACAGAGGCAGACAGAGCGATACGATCTGTTCATATTACTGATCCAGGCATTGTGATGTGTGTAAACTCAGCCATCCTTTCTTATAAGAGAGTTTGGTTCCCCATGGAATCATCTATGACTCCCCTCACTGATAAAGCTGTGATGTAACACGGGCCATACAATGTTACCTTGGGAAATAAAACCCATAGCGGCAAATCCACTGAAGTCAGCCTGACTCTCACAGCTCAGGGATATGAAAACGCCAGCCTGGCACTACTGAAACATGCACACGATCAAATCAGCGGAAAAACATTTAGCGGAAATGACAGAAGTGTGGAAAATCCAATGATCATTTCATTTTTCACACTGCGCACAAAGCCAATTGTTGACTTTTAAATGAATCCCATAAACAAAAACAAATTAAAAGAAATTTGGCATTTTATTTTGCTTAATGAATGAAAAAAAGTGAAGCATATTGATCAGATCCAAAAATATGTTTAACTTTATAAGCGGAAATTGAATTATCGGTAAATTTACTAAAAAATAAATAAATATATATATATATATATATATATATATATATATATATATATATATATATATATATATATATATATATATATATATATATATAATAAATAATAATACTAATAATTAATTATTTTAGGTAAATTATTGTAATGTATAAAATGTAAAAAAAAAATACGACGTTGTAAATAAAACAAAGATTATTGGAATATGTTTTCCACAGAAATACTATTTAATACTATTTATTTCATGTTTAATGGTACCATTTAATTGGAATTACAATATAATATTGTAAGTAATATAATAATAAAATACTGATTTTTATATATAAAAATGGTAAATTAATTATAGTATAATATAATAGTATATAATATGAAGATCTTAAAATAAATTAAAAAATATATGAAAAAAATATTAATCTTGCTGTTGTGCTAAATGCATACAAATAACTTAATATTTTTGAATGTCATATAGGCTACTATTTGATTAAAGAGCAAGCAACAATAAGCTGAAGACAGCGGTCACATATGGTGAAGGAGTCAGGCTCATGTCATCTGACATGCTGAAGATCAGTGGACAGATGTTTGTCTTAATGTGTCTCTCCATCAAACGCAGGTTACTGTTAGCTCATGTACCCATAGAGATGCATGTGTGTGCATGCTGGTGATAAAGCATGCATGAATGTAATGTTTTTGCGCTGACGTCTATGTGTATGTCTCCTCCAGATACTATGTCCCCTCCCTTAATTGTGTGGCACCCCATGACACGCTAGTTGTCATGGCTACAGAGAGGCGGGTGTGGACCGACACAGACACCTGTTGCTATTAGCCTGATGGAGAATGGTGGCAAGAGGGGGCAGCTGTAGAAGAGGGGCCTCTCTGGGGGAAGACACACACACACACACACACACACACACACACAAGCAGGGTTGTAACTCACTGTAATACGGTCACACACTCTCACACATACATTGCAAGCTATATATCATTGACAGATGGCTATCCTGCTCCAGTGGTTAGGGTTATGGGAGAATAGACCCTTAGTCATAGCAAGAAGAGGAGAAAGGAAAGGTTTCCATCAAGTTGTTTGAGCGGATGATGGTGATATTGGTAACCTAGCAAGCAACAGTAAATAAAAGTGTTCATGAAGGGTTTGCTTAAACAATTATGAATAAAAATAAAAAATAAACAGAAGACGTCTGAACTCTTTTGCATTTCCATCAATCATTTCTGATATGATACTTCAAAATGCGCATAAAAACAGGGTGATGGAAACTTAGGGACTGACAGGCGACATAATTGCGTAATTCACTAAATTTAAACATTCTTGGAAATAATGGGATAATATAAGTACACAAGTCAATAAAATGTATAACACTGGTTTATTGGTTTTTGGATACTTTAATATTAATTGGGGAAATCGGTTTTTCAGGGTTCTTCGATGAAGTCCAAAAGAGCAGCATTAAATTGAAATCTTACTGTCTCTTCTGATCAGTTTAATGTATTAATGCCTAATTAAATTATTAATTTAAAAAAAAAATGTTTTACTGACCCTAAAACTTTTGAATGGTAGTGTAAACTCCAATTTCTGTTTTTTGTGTGTGTGTGTGTATGTGTGTGTGTGAGTGTCTTTTTAGGGTGTGAAAGCCTGTGTTAACTGTATGCTTTGTTTTACAGAAGACATCGGCTTGACATTATTAAATATTTTCATTTGAGTTTGGAACAAGAGAAGAGTGAGTAAATAACAAAATTCTCATTTTTCTGACTACAATCATTCCATTAATAGAATGACACCCTGGTAGGATCTTCACATGGCATTTAATTAACACACACACACACACACACAGACAGACAAACATGTCATAGGTCATTCACACCTTTAATGATCCTTAATGAATTTGGTCACAGCAGCAGCAGGTGTGATGTCACGTTATATTACGTTATATTAGGCAGATCAGTTTCACGCTTCAACACATGACACATCACTCTCCTCACGCTCTACACCAGTGAGCTTCACTTATCTGACTCAAAGACAGCCTTTCTGTCAAAAGATACTACACAAGAAACTATACGACAAGACAAATGAACAATTCTAAAAATAAAATAAGTGTGATGAGTAAATGTGGTTGATCTTTCGTGAAAAACCTTAACCTTTTTGTTGTTCCTGAGAAACAGAATCAATGTTTATCTCTTTAACCTTCATCAAGAAACTGTATAACAACACAGACACCTTTCTGAACATGAAGTTGCCGCTCCATGCTGTACTCTGGAGATAGCACAAGCACGCGATTCACAGAGCCGTCCGCTCTGCATATGTGACGTCTGCAGGCTTGACGTACAAGGCAGGGTCAAACAATAGATCCAAACACAAACCATGTGGCTCTGAGTCTTGAAAAGGCCGTGACCTTTGAGTGGCCCTTTCAAAGCCAAGAGCTGTTCTTTGAGAAGGTGAAAGCTATCTGATGGGCCAGCCACCCCCTTCATTCCACTCTTTCATTTCATCATCCCTTTTTCCCTTCTCCGACACGGTACCCCAACAACAATGGTGTCTCCTCTTACAAGGGCCTTGAGTGCCTCCTCTGTTCTAGTGCTGCCAACCTGATACATGCTACTTGGCGGTGCTTGTTCCTTTACTTTTTTAACATCACCCGTCTGCAGTCCACACTGTGCTAAGCTACGCAAGGCTAGCCTAGGTGACTGTAAACATTCTCGGTGTCCCTGCAACACGGTATGGAAAAAATGCAGTGGGTCAAATAAGCTGGGTGTCCAAATACTTAGTTATCAAGATACAAGAGTGAATGATACCCGAACGTTGTACTTGCATCCTGCTAGTGTTGTCAAAAGTGCGACTTCGATACAAAGTCGATATTGAAATTTTAAAAACGTTTAAAAGCTTTGAGAGCTGTTGAATGGATTCGTAAACTCCTGTGATTGACCTTTGTGCTCACGTGCTCAACATATATGTCTATGATTGGTTACAATGATCAATGTTTTGAATGTTGTAAATAGAGCGTTTCTTCACATAGACATGAGAGCGTTTGAAAGAATTCAAATGGTTTTTTCAAAATGCTTTCAAATTCAAATGCTTCCATGTGCTTTCCAAGACTTCCAATCACAGACTTGTACTTTTGAGCGCGGCAACGTAACAGCACTCAAAACGTCACATTTTTAAAATTTCAGTATCGACTTGGCATTGAAGTTGACGACACTACATCCGGCAAACAGTCGGGCAGCTCAAGTTTTACAGGTACCAAGAAAGTTGTGTGTGTTCAACATAGATTCATTGGAAAAATGTGAAAAACATTTTTTTTAAACTCCAAAAATATACCTATACATACAATTCACTGAAAGTAAATCCAACAACTTTTATTCTTTTTCACACAAAATGTGATTACAGGCCAGATCAATTAATAAAGACTTAATTTTGCATGGTTCCTTGCATAATACTATGTTATGACCTCAAAACACGTTTACCAAAGTGCATAATTTGCAAACTAAAACATTTGACGTTCGCATCACATAACCAGCTCCATATGAATGGCTTTTATGGTGTAGTAAACTTGCTTATTAGCTCACCTGGTACAGCACTGAACCACAAGCCACAATAAAAAAAGCTCAAAGGCTTGAAGAAGCAAGCTTCAGCAAATGCGTTTTTATCTCACATTTTCTTTCGTCATCATTTACAGACTTCTGCAATACGAACAACCACCAACATTATAAAATATTGCCCAATTCACATGCATCTGCAGAACAACAGAACGTGTTTTTAGCACTCACTGGATATTTCACTTTTAAAGTGTCGCGAAACGTGCAATCTGCTTAATATCATTTTGCTGAAATGTTGCACTTTTTCCCAATGAGCTTGAGTTGCTATTTGTACAACAAACTTGCATACTTACAGCATGTACTTCTGCATTGGTCGAGAAAGATACATTTTGCATCAAATTCAGTATTCACTATGAACCATGTACAGGAATTTGACACAATCCTAATGGTGTGTAAAACTGTGTAATATTTGTCCATTTGTCAAAATGCAAAGGGACTGAAATGGAGTCTTGGTTTTATGTTAGTCTTGGCTTGGCCCGTGTGGTTGCATTTACATTGTCCTTAGACTGAATACTGTTTCCTGGCAACTTGGTCAAAACACTATAGAGATGGAGTCTATAACATTCTTCTAATCTCAATACCAACTCAACATAATTGGCACAGACTCAAAAATCAAGATCACGGTCAAGATCGTGCACTGAAGAAGTTCCTGCTCTACTTGTGTGCCAACATTCGAGCTACACACCAATGCATCAGGTCATATCAAGGCGGAAAAAACATCACCAAATAAGCAGGCCCTGACATGCCTGGGAAAGAGCAGGGGAATCGCCGATACAATCCAGGCAGAGGTCAAATTAAACCGTGAAAACTTAATAAACTCAATGATCTCTGACAAACAACAAATCCTTGCTGGAATGAGAAGGATAACACTGCTTTGGACTTTAAAGATGATAAAATGAAAGTAGGTTAAACACAACCGGACACACACTTGAGTGACGTCCTGTACTACCGTACCTTATTTTCCTGAGATTAACCTGGCATTTATACAACTTCACAGCTGGGATGATCGGCATCCACTCAGCGCAAAACAAGGCCACTTTTAGGTCAAGACATGGAGGTCAGCATTGCACAACAAAGTGGGACATGACCGATGGCTGAGACCACATCACAGAGATTTGCACCCTGAGGCCTGGACAGTTTAAGTGTATTGTCAACAAACTTTTTTACAGAGTGCAGTAAAAGACAAAAACAACAGCTCAGGCTCTACCAACATAAAGGATACACCATTTCCACATAACACTGTACGACTGCCAGTTAAAGAACTCAAACTTTGGAGCCTATCGTATATTGGATTATATGTTCCAATATCAATAAAATAATATTTATAAGACATACATAACATAACAGTCAATTCTGTGACCACATCTTCTATGAGAAGGTGTGTCGAGATGTTAAGAAAGATAGAGATGGAGAAAGTTAGATATACCAATGCAATTCTTTAATAGAAAATTAAATAAATAATATTGATAATTTTCCTCTTATCTATGACAATAATTAGGTAAATGGAGATGTTTGAGATATATACAAAATATTTTATAAATATAATTTAAATATACATATATAGAATATAAGATATTCTATATATAGAATATAAATTATAAGATATTTAATTTTAAATATAAAGAACATTGGTGCTTCATCAAATTGCTGTTACTGCTATAGTGATATTATCAACACCAAATACTGACCACCATTAGCAATTAGCACTCCATTAGCGAGAGAGAGAGAGAGAGAGAGAGAGAGAGAGAGAGAGAGAGAGAGAGAGAGAGAGAGAGAGAGAGAAAAAAAAATACACTGCATAGTTCTTTGAACTCAAAACAAAAAGAAAACTTCAGAGCTGAGCTGAAAGAGTCCAGCTGCGGTTTCTCTGGGCTCCGATCAAGTATAATCTGGAACGTGTTGAGTTATTGTACTTGGCTGAGCAGGTACAAAAACGGCTCCATCACCACTGTTTTGTCCTGTCTGCTTGGGTCAGTATGACCTTACACAACAGTTCTTGTGAGAGACATCTCCGGAATTATATAAAAATGACGTTGGGAGCAAATCTTCAGAACTCTCATTATTGAATATCATCTTACACGAGTGAAATATCATTCACATGCACAGGCTCACGCACACACTATTCGTCAGCAGGAGAAACAACATGCTTCTTCCCTAAGGGATGCAAATTATAAAAAAACAAGCAATCTGCCTCACGCTCATTGGCTATCAAGTGCAAAAGTGTGAGACAAACATTAGCCTCATTATGAGAGAGCATGCAGGAGAGCTGGAAGGTGCAATGTGACTGAGCCCAGTGCAAGATAATACCAAATAACAGCCCATAATAAGCCCTCTAAGACCACAGAGAACATCCATCCATCCATCTATCCATCTATCTATCCATCTATCACTTAAATCAAATGCAATACTCATCAAACTTGCAATGAGGGTGCTTATGACCAACTACACCATGCATGTGTCACTTATTAAAAATGTATTTTGAAACCACCGTAATGTGAGTGTTGTTGATGCTAAAGTTGTGTAAGACTCATAGGGGAGGCTGTGTTTATGTGGTGCCACTATCCTGAGCCTGAGATTTAGGATCTCTTGAGTATTGCGAGACCAGCAGCTCACGCCCCCCTCTGTGCATTTCGTTTTTCATTACATTTGTTCTTTATTTGATTTCCCAGTTGCTCTGCCTCTCATCCACCATCTAACTAAACAAACGTCCTCGCCTGTGTGTGGTCTACTCATTGTCTGTGTCTTTGGTACTGGCAGTGCAGAGAATGAGAGCTCAGGTAGGGTTGAATTTGAAGCTATGCCAAACCATAGCTTGTGTAACAGGTATTGAGTGCGACATGGGATAAGAGGGATCCAGCTACATTTCACTTGTTGCCCCAAAGCCAGCGAAGAGCACACAGTCCAACAGAATAAAGCATATACAGTGAGAACACGCACACTCACAAAACACTTTTTTATAATTTACTGATTCCATATCAAAATACATAGCATCTAGCACAGTTGTACACAGCATATAAGACCAATTAAGTAACCGAGTAAAAGTTTGGAATAGTATTTTGAACTGAAATGGTCATACTCAGAGGAAGTTTAATTGCAATTTGAATTAGAAAAACAGCAAGTGTCAACACAGATAATGCATTCTGGGAAAGTGTTCTTCCACCCTTGTCCACAGACGTTCATTTATAAAATAATAAAATATATAAATCAATTTCGAATGCAATTATCTATTGTTGTATCATTCTAACTGTCCGTTAAGGGCTACAAATCGTTTTCTCAACTTTTAAAGAAGACTTTATCAAGGCAACAGTCTACACTTTTTTTGCTATTCTAGTGAAAAAATTATGGTAATATGAATTTCTTTCTTACATTCATTGCAACCTCTTTTCAAATTTAATTCAAATTCTGAAATTGAATTGGAATTTAAAAGGCACTCTCAACTGAGCAGTGCAGAAGCCTGTTGAAGTGTACACTTTTATTTGCCAATAAATTAGTCAATTCTGCTTTGGGTTCACTGCATATTAGCCTAAAGCCACATGTTAAACACGGTCTTCACACGTGAGTTCTGCATTAATCTTTGGTTGCATAGAGGCAATCAAGACTATGGTGAGAAGGTCTCACATGCTGCTAGAGAACTCTCCAGCACACCTCAATCCTCTTCAACCTCGAGACTTATCAACAGAGCCCCCCTTACCTGATTAAGAGGGGACAGAAGGAGAAAGATAGAGGAAGATCAGACGATGAGTCCAGAATAGGCTGTATACACGAGTAAGCATTTGTTAAACCATTTAAAAAAAACCCGCATTGCCAGGAAGAGCTTTTTTAAGGTCAGACAGTCTATTAGTGCAGCATTACACACCCACTCAACTTCTCATCTCACGATGTAAACAATCTTTTTTTAACACACTTCAGAGTGTCTACATTTCAAATAGGACAATGACTTTCCTAATTTGGTTCTTGGTATTTCGACCATTCGCTTGGAAAAAAAACTAAAATCCACCTGCTTCAACAAGTTTGGTTAAATTATTTAAATTAATTTGATGAGTTAAAGTAATGTAAAAACATACGTTGCCATGATTTACTGATCATATCTTTTTAGATCAGATTTAGATTTTGAACTAATTCTTAATAACCCAATGCATTATTATTAACAACACAAGCGCCCACTCTTTTTTCTTTTTTTTTTTAATAGAAATAAAACCATTGAGTTCAGTTGGACAATGGACACTACGATTATTAACTGAAAAGGTCTGTTTTGCTCCATAAAGCATGAGCTGCAGAGTAAGACAAAAGTGTGAAGAGATGACTGACAAGACGATGGCGGAGGATTTGCAGTACAAACGATTCTGAGCATCATTGACAAAATTTTAAAAAGTGCCGTCAGTACCGCCACATCCTATATAGCGATTTCAGCACCCAGCTCAGATATTGATAGTGGATATCTGATGCTTGAAACCTCATCGTGACATCCCTACTATTAGTCAATGTTTATTAGCCATAAGGTCATCTATATGCTACTCTTAAAAATCGACAAAACAACCGTTAGCCTATGCGAATGTCAAATTTCCACAAATCGCAATACCGATGACTTCAATATTGAAGTCCCTCATGTAAAATGCCACTTGCCTCTGACTAGCATTGGCAAGTAACCAATCTTATTCATGTGACATACACAATCAGCTATTTAAAGTTGGCATGAAATTAATTTTCACTCTGTTTTCTAAAAGCATCTTAATTACCATATTGTGAATTAAACCATGCATGTGTTTAATGTTTTTAAATTAATGTCATAGCTCAATCTTCAAACTCCACTCTGGAAATGTTCACTCAGATGTCTCCAATCATTTACTCTTCTTAAACTCCGCCCCTTTCTTACAACCGACTGCATTTTTTTTTTTTTTTTGATAATCCACATATATGTCACAATGTGAAGGAAAAGATCTGTTGCTATATCTGTGCCTTATATTTCCTACCCAAAATGCATCAACAAAGGAAAGAAAACTGCTCATCAAACGATTTCATTAAGTCTTTAAGAAGCTGCTGGGCTGAAAAGCAGTTTATAAGAAAATTAACTTGATGTTATTAAACTTTTAAAAATCAACTTTTAATTCTTTTTATATGAAGAAAGAGCATTAATTAAAAAAAAAAAAAAAGACTTTGTAATGGATTAAAAGTCTTAAAAACCTACGAGTGGAAAACTACTATATGAGCCGTAATGGCCTCCAGTGTATGGCCAATGGCGCTGTATTCCAGTGATGGACATTTACAGAGCAGGCCAGGGTGCGTACACCATAAAACACAAATGCAGAGAGTCAACCTGTAAAAGAGCTGAGTCTAACAGTTGGCATTTTCCCCAGGAGCGCTGCGCCTAAATCTTGTCTGTTGAAGGCTGGTTTTGTTTGGAGAACTATTTCTCGGCCCAGCTCTGGGCCTATTCAAACAGAGGGCCTGTAAAGGCACCAAGCACTATTTTGTGAGACTCTTCCCTCAGCCCTCGCTGGCCCTAAAGTTATTATCCTCCCTCCAAAAATAAGCCTAGAAAACAACAGCCCGGCCGTCGAGTGCAAACCTTGAGTACACTAGGAGAAAGGACCAAGGGAGCGGTGAACGCTTTGAAAGCCCATAACCATAATTATACCGGAGATGAACATCTTTGATCCGTGTGGATCGGCGGTGGGTGGTAAGAGCAACGTGCCATGAGGCCGGCTCTTTCAGCTAATTCGCTCTCTCCGTTATAGGACTCAAGGTGAGAGCAATTTCAATGTCCTTGCAGACACACAAGGAGGAGAAAGATGGCAGAAACTGAATACAGAAGGGCCAAAGCGGTGGCTTTGTTGTGCACAATGGAGGGAATTTGCCACGTTATCAGGTACGACCCGAGCTCGGCTGAATGCAGGGCTTTGTTTACCTGCCAAGGTCTTTAAAGGGAAACTCTAAGGTCTATTCTTCCTCTCACTTCTTATTCGCTTTATTTTTGCATCCAAGCCACCTGTGCTAACCTAAAAGAGATGCATCATGGGTAAATATTGTACTATCAAAACAAGTTTTTCAAGAGCCAAAGGTTAGTCTCCAAATGATCGCATATGATCAGAACAGCTAGTTGTTTTTGTTAGTGTGCATCCTAAGAAGACCCAACATCCTTCAACTCCATCAGCACGTTCTCTCGTGAAGGGGGACGAGTAAAGGAAAATGAACAATGGCCCTGACCTTGTCAGCGGGTTGTCATGGTGACAGGGCACAGCCCACTGTTGGCGGGATAAAGGGGGAAATCAGACACGCTAGTGAGCAGAACAGTTAACGGCCTTTAAAAGCAACAGGAGACACATCCCTCACCACATCCAAGTCTCATTCACTGCCAATATGTTGTCGGGAACATACTGAGTGTGTAATTATGGCCACAGTGATTTTTGGACTTCCTGCAACACTTCCTGCTGCCAGTTTCTGTCAGTTATGCACAATACTGTACCTTTTACATGAGAGTGTTAAGAACGGCAGAATTCTTTGACAAATTCTGAGAGTTTTAAGACACTCAAAGTGTACAAGTAGGAATATAGCTAAAAGAATCAGTTGCTATATATATATATATATATATATATATACATACTGCTGGCATCTGATCATATATGTTTTTATAGGCATAAGGAAGAATCATATTTAATCATTTATATGTAACAGTATATCAATGTATAATCAGCAACACTTACCAACATACACTGCTGTTCAAAAGTTTAGGGTCAGTCATGTTTAGGTTTTTGAAAGTCTCTTATGCTCACCAACGGCGCATTAGCTCGATCAAACATACATTAAAATCAGTAATATTGTTAAATAGTTTAACCATTTAAAATACATTTTCTATTTTGATATAGGGTTAAGTGTTTTGGCAAAGCCGATTTTTCAGCACCGTATTTTTCTCCAGTCTTCAGTGTCACATGATCCTTCAGAAATCATTCTAATATGATTTGGCGTTTAACATCTGTTTAACATCATTTAACAAATTTGTTATTATTCTGAATGTTGAAAACAGTTGTGCTGCTTAATTTGTTTGTGGAAATCAAAAAATAGAAACATCATAAATGTCTTTACTGTCACTTTTAATCAATTTAATACAAAAAATATATATTGTATTACTTTAATATATTTTCTAAAACTTAGTGTATGAAAAGTTTCACACAAGGAATTTAGGGAATATTTCAGAGTACTTCACTTCAGTTGGAATTAAACAATTAATTTACAATCAATACATTACTGTTGAGATGAAGTGCACCTTTAAAATAACATTTCTATTCTGTCAAAAAGGACCAAAAAAAAAAAAAAAAAAAAAAAACCCGCACAGTTTATGCGAGGTCATTGCATCATACGGGACACAGAAAAACAAAACAAAAATAACAAGTAGCAGAACAATTAAGCTGAAGATGAAGCTTTAATCGCTTATGCTCCATAATGAGCTTATGCGATTATAAGAGAGTTATGGCTCTTGTTGCGGGCGGTCGTGGATGTTTATCTGCATTCTAGGGTTTAGTAGGGATACATTCACCTTCTAATAAAAACTTTTGTGATGCCTGTGTGTTATATAGGGTTGTCAAACATATTTCTGCAGTACAGGTACAGAGTCCGGTATATTCGGCTCATTCCAAATGCTCTCGTTCATATTTTTGTTTGCGCACTCTCTGAGGTTTCTATTAACAGCATGTTTTAACAAGCACTGAGCACTGTAGCAAATCATATCTGTATGAACGCAATGGCCTATCAGAGGCGCTAGAATCCACTTATAACACCAGGTTTTGTTTGTTCAACACAACACTCACAAATCCTTTCATTACAACCAACAAAGTGTAAACACGGTGTAAATAAAAGATTCACTGTACAGCTTTTTTTTTATAACAGCAATTTTCGTGAGAGCGCAGAATTCAGTGAGCTTGTACTTTAGGGATTGACAGCGTTAGTGTTTATTACCCATTCACAATCTGAATACAAGTTTACCTTTTCATGTTGCCAAGTTCTCTGCAAAGTTTCTGGACTCACAACCGTATTTAAATGCGCTACTGAATCGGAAACTGCGATGATTGACATTAAAAAAACAAAAACAACGGACAAGACGCTCTGGTACCAAAATTGGTACAGAGAACCATGACATTTTACTGCTATTGGTACGGAATTTTGGTACTGTGACAGAATGAGAAATACTTTATTTATACTTTATTGATCCCCGAAGGGAAACTCTTTGTTACAGCAGCAGCTCGTCTTAACAACAATTCACACCGGAAGTACCAGCAAAGAAAAAAATAAATACTATACTCTATAATATAATATAATGATACAGGTCAAGAAAAATTAAGTACCAGGTGGGTGTAAGTATAAAATAAAGTATGAGTGAAATAGAATATAAGATAAAATAAATAAATAAATTAAAATAAGTGCAATTTGGTTGCCGGTTGGTAGAGATATATAACACTATATCTAGAATATTGCACAATTATTCAAGACAACCCTAGTTTAATGCCACAGAAAAGAAGTCACTGTAAACCGGCAAGGTGCCGAGTTGCCTCATTGATATGTATCATTAATGTATAATGACACACAGATAACGAGAGGTTACGGCAAGGTCCTGCCTCCCGATCATGTGTTTATATATGCATGTATGAGAGTTTCGCATAGACCAATCGGTGCACAGTGCATGTCACCAGGCGTCATCGCGAGCACTTTGCCTCAAGGAGAACCGTGAGATCCGGTGTGTTGGTCTTGGTCAATTATTTAAACCACACACTAATGTGGAAAGGTTAATGAATACCAATTTGTCCAAGTCTGTCGCTATGTCAAAATAGAGAATTAGCGCAGGATTTGCACAAGCAATCCAGTCGACATTCAATCGAGCACTTATATTTGACTAATCAAAGAAGCCAATGCACATGTATTAGCTATTTAAACATCTGAAATGCAACAATGAGATTTAGATTTGAAGGACGCGTTGGTGCATCGACGCTGGCATGATCCTACAGCCGTCAGGTGGTTGGAAGTACAGAAGAGCAGGTGGCTGCTGTCTAAACCACCCAAAGCTCCTGTCGGTGAGCTCATCCTCTTAAGGTTTACTCTTCCATGAGTGTCTGCCATCAGGGGGAGAAAACACCACTAATAAAACACACGCCTAATCTACGCCATATGGCGTGTTGGGCAAAAAACAGATAAGAAGGGTTTGTCAGCGAATCTGGATAATTACTTACTTGCTTAGACCAGCATGAACTGGTTTCGCAGGTCACCAGCAAACGTGCATGTGAAAATTTGAGCATGTGTTTAGTATTTTTTCTACACTTACACAACTTCATTATATGTTGGTACTGGCAGTCTTGTTCTTTCTTTCCCTATTCAGGAGGATGACTGCACAAACATAATACAGAGCATCAAAACCTTTCTCTCCATGCTACTAATCCCATCAGCCCTTGTAAAACCAGTTCGCATTGTTAAGGCCAAGTGCTTGAATGTAAACATGACCACAGCTGACCATCCATGATGGACCTAAAGTCAACTTTAGCCATTCAAGTTCATATCTAACCGGTGGCCACAGAGAAGACGATTTCAGGTATCTAGCATCCACCAACAACTTGCTAATATACGACACTGCAGGTAAACACAACAACAAAATGTGTTTTGAAGACAATACCATCATGCGCTGAAACAAACATCATAATTAAAAACATATCGATTTAATGTGTTCAGTCTAGTTAAAATGTACTATATTACCCAAAATGTGTATTTGCCGTGCATTTCTGTGCCTGTTAGAGTATCATGCCATTAGCACAGCAAAATGTTACAGCCAAATTCTAATGAAATCTCTCTCTATATATATACGATTAGCATCAAGTTCTGCTAGATCAGGGGTCACCAACCTTTTTGAAACTGAGAGCTACTTCATGGGTACTGAGTCATACGAAGGGCTACCAGTTTGATATGCTCTTCTGAAATAACAAATTTGCTCAGTTTGCCTTTAGTTATATAATAATACTCATCTATGTGAAGACACTAATCAAGTAAATGATTTCTCACAATAATTAGCAACAATGACACTAAGGAGGGAAACAGAACTTTAATCTCAGTAATTGTTACATTTCATTGGAGAAATGTCCCATTTTCACTTGCCACTGACAAACCCTTTTAACAAATCATGAAATATGTTGTTTCAAAAAGTTATCAGTTATGTAATGTTAGAAAAATCAACTTACATATTTTTAAATAAATCGTTGTGAAAGCGATACGTTTTCTTCCTTTTTTCTGCCATGTTTTTGGGGCTGACTTCCTCTCCACGAGCACTGCTTTTGTCTCGCGCAAAGTACATTTGAACTAGATTAGGCCCGAGTTCACCTAAACTTATCTAAACTCATGTATAATGAACATATTTTTAAGATATTGTCATTTTTAAATATATATATAAATACAAGTGTGATTAAAAAAAGAATAGAAACAGAATAAAATTTAATTTTAGACTCAGCTCACAAGTGCTATTTTTAGAACAGGCCTGCGGGCGACTCATGTGGTCCTTGGGGGCAACCTGCTGTTGGTGACCCCTGTGCTAGATAATAAACTTTTCCATACGTTTTCCCAAAGCAACGTACATTCACGCAATCCAGTCATACATTTTAAATGGATCAACTCTTGGTATTGCTAGTATCACACTCCAATTCACCAAAAAGACAAGGACAAACGCAGACCGTCCGAGGTGCAGGTGAAGAGGGATAAATCTATATGAATGAGATCTGTCCGCTGATCCGATTATTCAACGTTTCAGCAAAAAGCCTTTGTCAAGGTATGAGTTACCTTGATTAAGGCTTTTTGCTGAAAGTGAGTGTGTGGACAGATCTCATTCATATAGTATCACACGCTATTATTTGAATTTCAGAAGTAGCACTTCCATATCGTTCTAAGTGTAACTCAAATCAATGTCACCCTGTCTGACATCTGCCAGCAAATACAGCTATAATTATAACAATTAATCAATACAAGCTCAGATTTAAATGGGTTCAGATAATCTCCTGCTGTTGCAGAGGCGGGGACTGTAAATGAAATGTCATGCTGTGCTGAGGTCTCACAGCATTGGCTAATTGTCTGTGACTCAGACCCTTGAGATTGAATATGTGATCTTACATGCCTCATTCACTAACACTGGGCCTATTTACCCATAACAGCAGGTTAGCATCTGGCTATTACAGCTCTAGAGACACTTAAACTAGCCTGTGGTTCACATCGACATGATTTTCCAAACCGTCTTACAACATGACTTCTAAAATTAGGAGATAAATGGACATTGCCATCACCATCTAAGCCCTTCTTACATGTATAAAACAACAAAAAAAATCCTATTTTTTCCTTTTTCCCTTCCTTACTCTAGCTTATGTTACTCTGAGCAATGAATGAAACTTGTATTTTGAGCACTTCCTGTGTCTATTTGCCTCTTCATGAAAAATCCCTTGTTTGTTTCCTCACTTGTAAGTCGCTTTGGATAAAAGCGTCTGCTAAATGATTGAATGTAAAAATGTAAAAATGAACATACATAAAATGTAAACGTTATATTATATGCACTAGTTTTGCATAGCGGCCTTTTGACAAACAGCATCAAATCTGGTCCTCATCGCATTTTATTCTGACCACTTAAACAGGAAGACACAAAAATGTCGCGCACACACACACACACGTGCACACTACTATAACCGATTCATCCATCTTCACTGACCTGGTCGTCCACTTTGTGAGCTATAATAGTGGCTCCTTCCTCCAGTTCAGCGTCACTCAACGGCCGAATCCGCAGAGCCACCTGGAAAATATAAAAAAAAAAAAAAGGTAATGCTCTGGCTTCAAAAAGTATTTCAACCCCAAAGCTAGACTTAAAATGCATGAATGGCATTGCATTAAATAAAATATTACACCAAATGCCATTTTTTTAAAACACACGCATGCACAACAACACGAAGACATGGAGGACAAAAAAATCTGAAGACAGCACAACCTAACTTTATCATTGTGTTTTAAATGATAAATTAATTTATATACTGTGCATAAAAAGACTTAAAACTACGAGGACACTTTCTAAATGTTGAGTTATGTTAAGTTTAACAGAATGCAGCATGCAACGGTCACTCTAAAATATAATCTGTAATACAATATAATCTTTAAAATAACATCTTCACTAATATATATATATATATATATATATATATATATATATATATATATATAAAAAAAACAGCCACATGTTTCATCAAAATAAAGAATATTTAGTGATATATATATATATATATATATATATATATATATATATATATATACACACTGTCTATGAATGTGTGTATATATATATATATATATATATACAGTCATTAATAGACAGTGACTGATGTATCCTTGGGAAATAATAAAGTAGTATTAGCGGGATACATCAATTTTCATATTAATTTATATTTCAAGGACATTTCTTTTTAAACGTTTTTGTTCGAGTCAGCTGGCCTGCAGGAGAATGCATCTGTACAAAACGGAAATAAACACTGAAGGGCAACGATGCAGCGATGCAATCTATGTAGTTAATTATGCAGTATGAATATTATAGCTGGAGGCTATTACTGCTTGTAGAGCAACAAATGCCGTCTGTGCATTTAATATGCTCAACGGGATGCGGGAAAACCTGTTCTGTTATGTTGCTCTCAGCGGATACATCACCTAAAGATTTACAGAGTAGTATCTTTTCCAATCATTATTATTGATTTTATAATAATAGAAAAATGGGGCAAGAAAAAGTACATCAATGTCCCCAATTTACATTACCTAAAGCACAGGAATGATGTCTTACAGTGGAAGAAGAGAAAGGGAATTTAAACTGCCCCTGTGAATTATTGAGAGGGGGGCAAAAGATCACTAGAAAACAGGTATTAAGCTCCCAGAGAATCTAAATATAACAAGTGTAGACTGTCAGACTGAAATCTGGCCTGCGGTTTTAAGTAGACAGGCTGTCAGAGAATGAAATGTAGATTTTATTCAAATCTATAGTCACTTGTTTGTTTATCTATATACATTTATGTCTATTACATAATGTACCACATATTTGCATTTAAAGCTATTGGTTGTCTTACACAGTCTAAACTCTGACATTTGTATGATGAAAGTATATCCACACAGACACGCATAGGCTAGTTAATGCACAATACATCCATGAACTCTTTGTTAACATAGTTTCTCTAACTGGTCACCATATCTATAAAGTCTGTCACAATTTTAAATCAACTTTTGCCACAGTAGATCATTGTAAAATAGAAATATTTAATATAGTCTCTCAATATAAGCTCATTTAAGCTACATGCATGATGCCAACAGTATTATTTACTTGCAATGTACTTATATGCTTACAATGTCTAAAAAATGTAATGATAAAACACATGCAGATAAAATATAAGCTATATGCAAGTATAAACAAGTGCATCAAATATTGATATGATGATATACACTATTTATTATTAAGCCTATTATTGGTTGATTGGGATACAATTAAGCACATATTTAATTAAAAGCATACAATTATGTAACAGACTCTACATGGGAGAATCTACTACATGAATACACACATTTGGATGAACAGTTTAGAAACTCTACTGGACACAAGTGCATGTAAACAAAAAGTCAGCGGTCTTACTGTCAGCTGTTGATCCTTTGATTCTGCAGTGTCCTTCATCGTAATGTTTTGCTGGACGTTTTTTACGGTTATTTGTAAACTAAAACATGCGCGTCAGGTGAAGAGAGCACAACAGACGCCGCGAGATCATGATTCATCTAACTATTCACCTGCGCTTCTCTCTCTCTGAGATTATAAAACACACTGAAGGATCAAACTCGGGCCGTGGAGTCCGTCAGGTCCATGTCTGAGCAGGATGTGTGTCTCTCCACCCACAGTAAACCCGTGAGTGTGTGTGTGTGTGTGTGTGTTGTGTTTGTGATGTCCCTAGAGATGAGCAGTAGAGCAGTGCGTCATTCACCGCGGCGGACTCTTCACTCAGGTGGGCAGAAATTTTCATACTCTGAGGCAGCAGCGAACCCTGCTGGTCAGGACTTGTACTGCAGTTTCCTGTCAATATTGTCCTGTTTTATCAGGGATACACACACACACACACACACACACACACACACACACACACACATAAATAATATATATATATATATATATATATATATATATATATATATATATATATATATTGTTTTGGGTACATATAATTTGGTTATATGAGGTTCTTTAAGGTTATATATTTTTAATGAAATAATAACAAAATTCTTAAGGTTTTATGTTATATTTTTAATCCTGGAATGTCAGCCTTTAAATTATAAAATAATTGTTATTATTTTGTAAAATTCTTTGTATAATTTGCAAAGAATTAAGTGAAAAAGGTATGTCAGGACCATAAAAAACATTCTGGGTAAAATGTGTCATTAAAAGGCTGACATTCTAGAATTAAAAATATAACATAAAACCTTAAAATGAGTTATTATTTCTTTAAAAATATAACCTTAAAGAACCTAATATTTCTATTCTAATATACCTAATATTCCTAATATATATATATATTGTTTTGGGTAGATATAATTTGGTTATATGAGGTTCTTTAAGGTTATATATTTTTAATGAAATAATAACAAAATTTTTAAGGTTTTATGTTATATTTTTAATCCTGGAATGTCAGCCTTTAAATGACACATTTTACCCAGAATGTTTGTATGGTCCTGACATACTTTTTTTATTTGATTCTTCGCCAGTTATACAAAGAATTTTACAAAATAATAACAATTATTTGTTTATTTACTATTATTTCATAACCTGAAATATTGTTCATATTTTTTTGTCACGTTATTGATTCATTCACAAAATACCAGTATTTTAAAGTCCTTCTGTAGTCAATAATTTTATCCCTTATCCCCTTTGATCACCAAAAAAACTTTTTTTTTTGCGAAAATGTTTTTCTTCATGCCTTAAAATAGCTTGAATGTAACTCTACACGCTTGCTTCATTTAGTATACACGGATCTATGAATATGCTAATTAGCCACACCTCCACTCACTCACACAAGCTCAGAGATCCACTAGGTCAATTTACTCAGGTAAATGCTGCACAACAATGGTGCTTTTTACAACTTTGGACACATAACGGCATTTGATACGATTAGCCTTTTGCTTGAATACATTATCAAACAGCTGCTAATAATGTGCTGCTAATTTTCCTGCTCACCATCTCAGAGTTAGACAGCTGCCTTCTAACACTTTAAAGGCTTTGAACAGTGGAAACATTCATCATCGTGATATACATCATACACCCACAAGGTAAGTCATGTGACACAAATTATGAATATTTGTATGTATTTTATTGCAAAAAGAAATGGTGCTAAAAGTTTCACAGCTCTTCCCTTTCAGCTGTTTTGAGAATATCAGGAGCAACACTAACAAGTGTTAGACTAATTGCAAAAATAACAATGCATATTTAAATAAAAAAATAATAATTATCCAACTTATACTTATTCCTTATAGTAAACATAATGCACATTCCTGCAAATCAAGTCATGTGTATTTGTATAGCACTTTTCATAATTTCAAAGCAGAGTCTCCTGGTCTTACACTCCGACCACCTGATTCCATTCTGGTACGTAACTCACACTTTATACAATCCAGTCGCTTCATGATGAATAAATTCTATAACATCATACATATTTTTTAAAAATACATATGTATAACATCATACATAGTCTTACTTTTAAGATTGAAATTTTTTATGTAACTGGCTTGAAAAAGTTATAACCAGAAAAGAGATGACTAGTCTAAACAGTTTCACAGCTCTGTGTTCACAGTCTACAGAGAGATTTCTCTTCTTGTAAAGGAAGCGACACCATTAGTTTCAAGCTCCTCCTGGAAATCTTTCTCTTCACACACGCCTTTCTCCTGCAGGGAACAAGAAACAAATAATCTTAGAAAATACAGATCAGAAACTATGAGGCCAGCCAAACATCTTTTTTTTTGTCCAATTAATTTCTATAGAAATCACATCCAACACATAAAACAAACCTAATTATAAACCCCCTCTTTTATTTTCAAATAACATTGGTCCTTGAAAAGGCCAAAACCATTAATCTCATGAGCCTTTGAGTAGATGGGCCTATAGCAATACACTTCTGATGGTCGTGCAAGCTCAAATGCCTCCTCACCAATCACAGGGGAGCATAAAGCATTCTGGGTACAGACAAAGTAGACTTTATGGATATTTCTTTCTTTGTCTTACACAATGGAGTGTTTTCACCCCAGCTTTCAGGGTTATATATAGAGCTCAGGACCCTTATCTTATTGTAGCAACAGTCCAAACATGGGATACAATTTGTTTAAGCTCCACAAAGGGGGGCAATCTCATTTGACAGGCTGTTCTGAAACACATATGACAACACCCATCAAAAACACAGATGTGTGGTTAAAAACCTCGATTAAATGTTTCAGACGTCAGATCTGACGCTCAAAATATTAGCATAAACGTGTTAGAAGCAGAACATCCGTAACCTTATCTCTTTCTTTCTCCTCATTCCTCTCTTTCTCCATCTCAGCCTTTATCATGTCGAAGAAATCCCGCTCTGCACGGGCCACCAGCTCCTCTGTGCTCTCCTCCCCATATGCCTCTTTCGCATCGTCCTCTCGGCTCTGCTCGGAGCGGCTGCGTTCCTTCAGACGCATCTCTCTGTGCCGAGCTTCCAGAATCTTCTCCCGCTTGGTCTCACGTTCAAACATCTGCAAAAAGCGAGGGAAAGTACACCTCACAAGTTCAGTCTACGACGGATGGATGCACTGTACATACAAAAAATTTTTTTACATCCATTTATAATATTAAAAGAAACGTAAATCTATTTATGTTTCTTTCCCCTAGGGTAATTATTGTAAATGCTTTTAAAAAAGCAATCATTCTATTTTTTTTTTTTTTTTCTATATTTTTTGTTATTATTTTGTAAAAATCTTTGTATAATTTGCAAAGAATTAAGTAAAAAAGGTATGTCAGGACCATAAAAAACATTCTGGGTAAAATGTGTCATTAAAAGGCTGACATTCTAGAATTAAAAATATAACATAAAACCTTAAAATGAGTTATTATTTCTTTAAAAATATAACCTTAAAGAACCTAATATTTCTTTAATATATATATATATATATATATATATATATATATATATTAGGGGATTTTTACAGTTAAAGACCCAAAAGACCAGATATGATAAATGAAGATCCTGAGTCAGAGTTTAAAAAAAAAAAAATTAATTGCTGAAAATTTCATCAGCAGAAGCCAAATTCAAGTCTCACAAGGAGTTAGTAGGCCACTCTCTCTCTTTCCCTCGTACATTCACACTAGTCCACTAACTACGTCATTACTAAGATTCTGATTGATTATAAAAAATAGACAAAGCTGGTAATTTTCCACTCATGGACAGATAGTCAGAAGCATATCTCCTTCCATCATGACAGGATATGCTTTTAAGTCAGGACAAGGCATCTGCAGGTCTCAGAGTGCCAGTTGTCCACCAGTTCCTCATAAGGAATGTTCCTCATTCCTCACAGCTTCTTCAAGGCTGAAGTTGATCTGAGCTCTGCTCTGAACAGCAAACTTTCCCAAAACATACTGATAAGTTGTACTTTTCTCTCAGTGAGAGGTACAGACAATATACATTATTATTTTCTAGTGTTTGAAAATGAAAATAAATGTTTTAATATAATTTGAAGTTATTCAAATAATTAATATTTAGAATAAATAATTATACATAAATTAATACATACACACACACACACACATATATATATACATATAGATCATTACTCTAATCTTCAGTGTCACATGATCTTTCAGAAATTATTCTAATATGCTGATTTATTATGAATGTTAGAAACAGTTGTGCTGCTTAATATTTTTTATATCCTGTGATATACCTTTTTTTCAGGATTTTTTCAGAAAAATAAAATGCCGGCATTTTTTTAACAGAAATCTTTTGTAACAATATACACTACCATTCAAAAGTTTGGGGTCAATAATTTTTTGTTCTTTCTTTCTTTTTCTTTTCTTTTTTTGAAAGAAATTAATCCTTTCATTCACCAATGATTTGTGTGATAAATTGATTTAAAAAATGATAGTAAAGACTTAATATTGTTATAAAAATTCTATTTTGAATAAATGTTGTTCTTTTTTTATCTTACAATAGTTTCCAACATTGATAATACGTATCAAATTAGCATATTAGAATGATTTCTGAAGGATCATGTGACATTGAAAACTGGAGTAATGGCGGATGAAAATTCAGCTTTGCATCCCAGAAATAAATTTTAAAGTATATTAAAATAGAAAACCATTATTTTAAATTGTAATAATATTTAACGGTATTACAGTTTTTACTTGTATTTTTGATCAAATAACTGCAGCCTTGATGAGCACAAGAGAATTCTTTAAAAATCATGTGGGTTTGTGTCTCACCTCTGAGACCAGGGCTTTCTCGTTCTTCTGCAGTGTGCACAGGCCTGATGAAATCTCCAGAAGTGTGGTGGTTCCCAGCTGAGAGCCACAGCCCAGGAAACGGCCATTATCTTGCACACGGACGCTGTACAGGGCTTCATCACAAACCTGTATGAAAAAAAAAACCATACACACATAATGAATATTTCTTAAAACAGGAAACGTTGCAATGTTGAACTGTGAGATGTTTTCAGGACAAGGAGGAGACATTTAGCACCAACTTTGAGGCTGAGAGTGGGGTCGTTCTGTTTAAATAAGATGTCCCACACGTCCAAGGTGCCGTCCATCTTTACGGTGAAGAAGACAGAGGGTCTGACTGGACTCCAACAGCCATCTAACAGATGGGCCATGTGATACCTGTAGAAATAATAGACTAGAAATAGCACATGCGCAAGTCTCACCAAACATCTACTCTAAGTTTGGGTTGTTTTTAATTACATACACACAAACTCAAATTAAAATGAAAATGGAAAATATAAACATAAAATCTAATTGAAAATATTAATAAAAACTATAATAGTATCTCAGTGATGATATAATAACACTGAAATATTGTGAAATATTATTACAATTTAAAATAACTGTATCTATTTCAATATATTTTAAAATTGATGGCAAAGCTGAATTTTCAGCA
Organism: Opsariichthys bidens; assembly: GCA_037194245.1. Classification (NCBI taxonomy): domain Eukaryota; kingdom Metazoa; phylum Chordata; class Actinopteri; order Cypriniformes; family Xenocyprididae; genus Opsariichthys; species Opsariichthys bidens. Next base: position 6,548,332 of record CM074296.1, read on the forward strand.
TCATTACTCCAGTCTTCAGTGTCACATGATCCTTCTGAAATCATTCTAAAATGCTGATTTTCTGCTCAGGAAACATTTTGTATTATTATCAACAGTTGTGCTGCTTAATATTTAAAAAATCTGGGAAAAAAAGGAAAAAAGTTCTTTACTGTTGCTTTCGATCAATTTAATGTGTTGTTGCTGAATAGAAATATTAACTTCTTTCAAAAATGGTAGTGTACATAAAACTGAATTTTTTCCCCAAAAACTGAATAGAGAATTACTTTTCTAATGCTGTATTTGAACAACAAAACATAAGTTACTTGGTCCACATGATGGAGGACTCCTTGATGTCCTCTGACCATATGCGCGCAGTCCAGTCAGCCACGGTCAGGAAGTTCTTAGGAAAAAATGGGTTCCTCTGCAGGGCGTAAATGGGACCATGGTGTCCGCTGTATGTGCATACAATCTTCTCAGCTGGGGTTTTTGCTTTGCGATTGCAGGAAACCACAGAACCCTGTTCTGTGCCCACCATGAACTTTGTAGGCTTGTGTAATCAAAAACAAAGGATGTTTAAGTTCTCAACATCTGTTTCCACAAGGTTTTGTCTTGCAGTGGGCCAAAAAACAAGAACTGGTCTTACCATAGTGGTCTCAAACTCCAGTGAGATTGCACCAAGGGCATTATCAAGGTTCCCCTTCTTACTGGGGTCCAGCACAAGTCTCTCCGTGGGCTCACTCATCTTACGAATGTCCCACCACAGCACCTGGTGTCAGATGCATGAGTATCTTTTATCTATGAGGACTGCAATGCAAGTTTCAATGAAATATTATGTGGTTTATTTCTTTATTTTGGGGTTTATGTGTAATTGCACACAGACCTGACCATCTGTAGAAGCGGAGAACATGTCCATGCCTGTCTTTGACTGCAACCAGATGACTTTGTAGACAGGATCTCTATGGCTGTGTTCGATGGTAGACATATCTACAGGCTGGCTGCCTTTACGTGTGTCCCAATACGCTGGTAAAAAGGTAAACAACAAGGTGGTCATGCATAATTTTAGGACATGTCTGTACAATTACACAATGATATCCACAGATGCCATTCCAAAGTGCATACTAATGTTAACTATGCATTCAGTGCCAAAGACTATTAGTTCAGCCATTAGACTTTACAAAAGAGCGACATCTATTACACGCTATTCAGACAAGGACAAATGCACTTTTTTCAATCAACCATCATTTCCTGAGAGCTGAAAATGCCCGGAGCAACTAAGGCCAATCTAATTATGCCACTGAAAGAGTTTGGATGGTCATAAGTGTCTTGGTAGCTGGAATAGGGCATGATTAATTGTGAGGTGCTCAGGCAATAAAACGTACCAATTTGTCCATTATAGCTTCCCCCAACGAGAATGTGCGAATCTTTTGGGTTGTACTCGAGACAAACAAGTGGAGATACAGGTTTCAGGGTCATCTCAGGCTTATTGTGATTCTCTGAAGGTGAAAAGAATTTTTTGTATGATATGTGGTGACTCATTTATATAAAAAAAAGTGTTGTTTTTTTATGGTATACCAATGTCCCATATGTAGGAGTCGAAGCTCATGTCATTGGGTGCTTGCTGAAACTCCAGGGAAGAGTAAGCGACAGCAAGTTTATGGTTGCCATCGGGGTACCAGGACAAACCGGTGGCTGTGCGCTTCACTTCATTCGGGTCTCTAGAAAAATCACAGATTCCCAAAATATTTAATACTATGTGACTCAATTTCAATAAAAGAAAGAAAACTAGTATAATATAATTTTTTTTGGTCTAATTAGTGCTCCGCTTGCAGCATTTCTCACAGCGAGTTTCATGAAGTATGAGCAAACCCACCACCATTTTACTACTGTTGTTGTGTCACGGAATGTAGTTTTTAGAGTTTTTCTTAGGTGACAATGTAGTTATTTAGACCTCAAATATGCAACTTATATAAAAACATAGTGCCTATATGACAATTTGTTTAAATGTTTCCAGAGATGTGAGCTCCAGGCCGTCAGCAGCCGTTCTGTGCTCATGTACCCGCCAAGAACAGCTTTATCTTGGCTAGTCCTTTGGAAATTTGCCTCGGGCTTATACAGATTAAACATGAGGTAAAATTCACTTTGGGTTTAGCAAACGGGCAATCTTTGATCTTATTAATCTCCTTGTTCCAGAGCAAATTGATTTGGCTAAGGGCAAAGATAAGTTTCATAACTTTATATATTTTTTTAACCCTCCAGTTTTGAGTGTCACATGATCCTTCGGAAATCACGATTTGGTGCTCAAGAAGACTTTCTATTTATATACAAATGTTTAAATGAGCGCAATATTTACCCAAAATCTTACCAAAAGTGTTTTATTCATTCACAAAACTTTGTGACCTGGCTGATATTGCTCGCGTGTGCTCACCTGAAGACATTGATTGTCTTCGCTGATGGCTCTTCCTCTGATTCTTCCACTTCTTCCTCATCCTCATCATCAAAAAAATTCTGGTAGATGTCAGTGGCGTTGTTCTGCTTGCTACAGTGTTCCATGAGCTGCAATGGGCATAAGTAAAACTCATTTTTCAATAAAGAAGTCAAAACCATATCTTCTTTTGAGAGGAAGTTCACAATACTTTCTTTATGGAATGTATGAATTTCTTCAAGGTTAATTTAAGGGCACTCACACCAGCAATCTGCAAAATCGTGTTCTGATAGTGTTCATCCTTCTCCACTTTCTTCCTGTAGCGGATGGTCGCCTCCATGTCTTCTGGATTGAGATCTTTCGGCCACCCTCCTTCAACATGGTTTATTCCTCGTGACTCTGATTCAAAGCGCTCTGTGTTCACCTGAAAAGGACAAGGATTTCATGTTAATTCAGACTATGATTGAAATGAATTTATATATGAAAATATTATGATATTTTATGAAATTAAAGTTGTTTTCAACTGCACTTTTTGTGTTCATGGCATTTTCGCTGTGTTAAATGCCGGTCTCACCTCATGCTCTGACATTTCCTCAGCGCATTGCATGGACACATTACATGGATCTCTCACTGTGAAGTTTGCAGCGAGGGAGTGGTCAGGCAGAATGTCCACATGGAGCTCAGCCGGGCGGTCTGAAAAGTTACACTGGCGGCCGAACTCACTGCGCTTTTTTGTGTACACGTACACAATCTCCATTTTAGCTAAAGTTGAGACATGTTAAAAGATTCCCGTGATAAAATGTGCATTTTTATACCTTCTAACAAGTTGCGTGTAAAAACATACATATATGTATATGGTAAATGTTTTCATTAGTTGATTTCCAATGGTCCTGGGGGGGTGACAAATTAATCTTTAAAAATACTAATATGCCATATATTCCCTCAATTAATGAGGTCATAACTGTTTCTAGAATTAATAAACGTTTTAAGATTTTTTTGTTTATAGTTTTAGAGGATGTCACACCCACCCACTTACTGATAAGAAAATCAAGCTGGTGATGAATTAATATTTAATAATACAAATATGACATATTCCCCCCAAAAATGCAGCCATGAATGTTTCTATAAAGATTGCATGTTTTTGGATAAAAATAGTTTTATATAGAAATTATAGTAGTATTGTAATGATGAAAACACAATATTTTACAGTGAAGTATTTTAGATTATAATACTAAGCTGGTTACCAAAGACTGTTCACAAGACATTTTATGATTTAAAAATGATAAGAGCACCAAAAAATGTTCAACTCTTTCCGTCAGCTAATAAAAAAATAAGTTGTGGTAACGTTTTGCTAAATTACAAAACACCATTTCTGAATATTCTCACAACTTTAAAATGATTTAAAAACGTTTATTCTTGGTTATATGAACGTTAGAGAAAACATTAAGGGCTTGTTTCCTCTTTTTTTATCTTCTTTTTTTTAAGTATTACGTTAACGTTACTTTTCAATGTTCTCTGAACCATCTGAAAAAGTATGAAGTAGCATTGTAACTAAACTGCTTCAGAAAAACTGTATGACAAAAAGTATGAAGTAACATAGTAACTAAACTGCTTCAGAAAAACTGTATGAAAAAAAGTATGAAGTAACATAGTAACTAAACTGCTTCAGAAAAACTGTATGAAAAAAGTATGAAGTAAAACAGTAACTAAACTGCTTCAGAAAAACTGTATGAAAAAAGTATGAAGTAAAACAGTAACTAAACTGCTTCAGAAAAACTGTATGAAAAAAGTATGAAGTAAAACAGTAACTAAACTGCTTCAGAAAAACTGTATGAAAAAAGTATGAAGTAAAACAGTAACTAAACTGCTTCAGAAAAACTGTATAAAAAAAGTATGAAGTAAAACAGTAACTAAACTGCTTCAGAAAAACTGTATGAAAAAAGTATGAAGTAACATAGTAACTAAACTGCTTCAGAAAAACTATGACAAAAAGTATGAAGTAAAACAGTAACTAAACTGCTTCAGAAAAACTGTATGACAAAAAGTATGAAGTAAAACAGTAACTAAACTGCTTCAGAAAAACTGTATGACAAAAAGTATGAAGTAACATAGTTACTAAACTGCTTCAGAAAAACTGTAGGACATAAAGTATGAAGTAACACAGTAACTAAACTGCTTCAGAAAAACTGTATGAAAAAAGTATGAAGTAAAACAGTAACTAAACTGCTTCAGAAAAACTGTATGACAAAAAGTATGAAGTAAAACAGTAACTAAACTGCTTCAGAAAAACTGTATGAAAAAAGTATGAAGTAAAACAGTAACTAAACTGCTTCAGAAAAACTGTATGAAAAAAGTATGAAGTAACATAGTAACTAAACTGCTTCAGAAAAACTGTATGACAAAAAGTATGAAGTAACAAAGTAAGTAAACTGCTTCAGAAAAACTGTATGACAAAAAGTATGACGTAACATAGTAACTAAACTGCTTCAGAAAAACTGTATGAAAAAAGTATGAAGTAACATAGTAACTAAACTGCTTCAGAAAAACTATGACAAAAAGTATGAAGTAAAACAGTAACTAAACTGCTTCAGAAAAACTGTATGACAAAAAGTATGAAGTAAAACAGTAACTAAACTGCTTCAGAAAAACTGTATGACAAAAAGTATGAAGTAACATAGTTACTAATCTGCTTCAGAAAAACTGTAGGACATAAAGTATGAAGTAACACAGTAACTAAACTGCTTCAGAAAAACTGTATGAAAAAAGTATGAAGTAAAACAGTAACTAAACTGCTTCAGAAAAACTGTATGACAAAAAGTATGAAGTAAAACAGTAACTAAACTGCTTCAGAAAAACTGTATGAAAAAAGTATGAAGTAAAACAGTAACTAAACTGTTTCAGAAAAACTGTATGAAAAAAGTATGAAGTAAAACAGTAACTAAACTGCTTCAGAAAAACTGTATGAAAAAAGTATGAAGTAACATAGTAACTAAACTGCTTCAGAAAAACTGTATGACAAAAAGTATGAAGTAACAAAGTAAGTAAACTGCTTCAGAAAAACTGTATGACAAAAAGTATGACGTAACATAGTAACTAAACTGCTTCAGAAAAACTGTATCAAAAAAGTATGAAGTAACATAGTAACTAAACTGCTTCAGAAAAACTGTATGACAAAAAGTATGAAGTAACAAAGTAAGTAAACTGCTTCAGAAAAACTGTATGAAAAAAGTATGAAGTAACATAGTAACTAAACTGCTTCAGAAAAACTGTATGACAAAAGTATGAAGTAAAACAGTAACTAAACTGCTTCAGAAAAACTGTATGACAAAAAGTATGAAGTAAAACAGTAACTAAACTGCTTCAGAAAAACTGTATGAAAAAAGTATGAAGTAAAACAGTAACTAAACTGCTTCAGAAAAACTGTATGAAAAAAGTATGAAGTAACATAGTAACTAAACTGCTTCAGAAAAACTGTATGACAAAAAGTATGAAGTAAAGCAGTAACTAAACTGCTTCAGAAAAACTGTATGAAAAAAGTATGAAGTAACATAGTAACTAAACTGCTTCAGAAAAACTGTATGACAAAAAGTATGAAGTAAAACAGTAACTAAACTGCTTCAGAAAAACTGTATGAAAAAAGTATGAAGTAACATAGTAACTAAACTGCTTCAGAAAAACTGTATGACAAAAAGTATGAAGTAAAACAGTAACTAAACTGCTTCAGAAAAACTGTATGAAAAAAGTATGAAGTAAAACAGTAACTAAACTGCTTCAGAAAAACTGTTTAAAAAAAGTATGAAGTAAAACAGTAACTAAACTGCTTCAGAAAAACTGTATAAAAAAGTATGAAGTAAAACAGTAACTAAACTGCTTCAGAAAAACTGTATGAAAAAAGTATGAAGTAACACAGTAACTAAACTGCTTCAGAAAAACTGTATGAAAAAAGTATGAAGTAAAACAGTAACTAAACTGCTTCAGAAAAACTGTATGACAAAAAGTATGAAGTAAAACAGTAACTAAACTGCTTCAGAAAAACTGTATGAAAAAAGTATGAAGTAAAACAGTAACTAAACTGCTTCAGAAAAACTGTATGAAAAAAGTATGAAGTAAAACAGTAACTAAACTGCTTCAGAAAAACTGTATGACAAAAAGTATGACGTAACATAGTAACTAAACTGCTTCAGAAAAACTGTATGAAAAAAGTATGAAGTAACATAGTAACTAAACTGCTTCAGAAAAACTATGACAAAAAGTATGAAGTAAAACAGTAACTAAACTGCTTCAGAAAAACTGTATGACAAAAAGTATGAAGTAAAACAGTAACTAAACTGCTTCAGAAAAACTGTATGACAAAAAGTATGAAGTAACATAGTTACTAATCTGCTTCAGAAAAACTGTAGGACATAAAGTATGAAGTAACACAGTAACTAAACTGCTTCAGAAAAACTGTATGAAAAAAGTATGAAGTAAAACAGTAACTAAACTGCTTCAGAAAAACTGTATGACAAAAAGTATGAAGTAAAACAGTAACTAAACTGCTTCAGAAAAACTGTATGAAAAAAGTATGAAGTAAAACAGTAACTAAACTGTTTCAGAAAAACTGTATGAAAAAAGTATGAAGTAAAACAGTAACTAAACTGCTTCAGAAAAACTGTATGAAAAAAGTATGAAGTAACATAGTAACTAAACTGCTTCAGAAAAACTGTATGACAAAAAGTATGAAGTAAAAAAGTAAGTAAACTGCTTCAGAAAAACTGTATGACAAAAAGTATGACGTAACATAGTAACTAAACTGCTTCAGAAAAACTGTATCACAAAAAGTATGAAGTAACATAGTAACTAAACTGCTTCAGAAAAACTGTATGACAAAAAGTATGAAGTAACAAAGTAAGTAAACTGCTTCAGAAAAACTGTATGAAAAAAGTATGAAGTAACATAGTAACTAAACTGCTTCAGAAAAACTGTATGAAAAAAGTATGAAGTAAAACAGTAACTAAACTGCTTCAGAAAAACTGTATGAAAAAAGTATGAAGTAAAACAGTAACTAAACTGCTTCAGAAAAACTGTATGAAAAAAGTATGAAGTAAAACAGTAACTAAACTGCTTCAGAAAAACTGTATGAAAAAAGTATGAAGTAACATAGTAACTAAACTGCTTCAGAAAAACTGTATGACAAAAAGTATGAAGTAAAACAGTAACTAAACTGCTTCAGAAAAACTGTATGACAAAAAGTATGAAGTAACATAGTAACTAAACTGCTTCAGAAAAACTGTAGGACAAAAAGTATGAAGTAAACAGTAACTAAACTGCTTCAGAAAAACTGTATGAAAAAAGTATGAAGTAACATAGTAACTAAACTGCTTCAGAAAAACTGTATGACAAAAAGTATGAAGTAAAACAGTAACTAAACTGCTTCAGAAAAACTGTATGAAAAAAGTATGAAGTAACATAGTAACTAAACTGCTTCAGAAAAACTGTATGAAAAAAGTATGAAGTAAAACAGTAACTAAACTGCTTCAGAAAAACTGTATGACAAAAAGTATGAAGTAAAACAGTAACTAAACTGCTTCAGAAAAACTGTATGAAAAAAGTATGAAGTAAAACAGTAACTAAACTGCTTCAGAAAAACTGTATGAAAAAAGTATGAAGTAAAACAGTAACTAAACTGCTTCAGAAAAACTGTATAAAAAAGTATGAAGTAAAACAGTAACTAAACTGCTTCAGAAAAACTGTATGAAAAAAGTATGAAGTAACACAGTAACTAAACTGCTTCAGAAAAACTGTATGAAAAAAGTATGAAGTAAAACAGTAACTAAACTGCTTCAGAAAAACTGTATGACAAAAAGTATGAAGTAAAACAGTAACTAAACTGCTTCAGAAAAACTGTATGAAAAAAGTATGAAGTAAAACAGTAACTAAACTGCTTCAGAAAAACGTTCCATGAATGACGTCTAAATAGCACGTTCTAATGTGTTGATAACTTTGAACGAACGTTCTATTAACGTCACTAGAATAACGTTTTCTCAGAGCTTCGACAGAACCTTGCCAGAGAAGTTCTGAGAATGTCAGCTGAGTTAGGGAAGTCGAACCAAATATCAGCACACCGACATCATAAGGTCTAAAGCTGTGTCAAAAGTTGACTTCCAAAACATTACATATAAAGACATGTAAAGTTAAACTCTTTCGGAATAAGACATTGACTTAATTTTACCTGATTTTGAGACGCTTTCTGGGTTTTGCTGGTGGTCTGTGGTAGTTTACCGTATCCTAGCAGCGGCGGCGCAAGTGACGTCACGTTTGAAGGCATACTTTTCCTCTCTTTAATATGGGCTGATGATGCTAAATACTAACAGCACTGAACACTGCTAAGAAATCGTACACGTATAAATAATGCACTCTTTTATAACGTTTCACTCGCATGAAATGAACACAGTTTTAGCTCAGGCTTTCTGCTCTTCTACTGAAGTTCGACAACAGGACCAGTAGAGGGCGCCATATAACAGCACAAAAAGGATTCAATGAGAAAAACACCATTAACATAAGAGGATTAAATAAACAGTTTCAATGTATTATTATCGTATATTTAGCTTTAAGCAACGTCTAACATTACTGCTGACTGCGGCTATATAACAGTAACTGTAATCATACACAAGCTTGTTTTCTATAGCAGTGGAGTTGTATTTGTGTCTTATTAAATTAGAAACATATTTGTGAATTTTGGCCTCCAAACTTAAACCATCATATAACAGGCTAATCATTGTATTTTTACAATGGCTGTTGGGTTCATAACTGAAACTGTAAAAGCACACCGGCAGACATATGGAACAAACAAATATAGTTTCTAATGTAAAATATCATTCATCGTATCCATAAAGCTGAACTGTATTCACAGGACAAGAGTATTATAAACGTTTGGGGGCAAGCTGTCATGTAGCCTAACTTTTAAAACGTGTTAACACTAAACGGTTGGATACTTTTATACACTATCCTTTACATTTTTGTCGTTTCATAATTATTTTGAGGTTTACATTTTTGTTGCAAAGCCAAAAATAGTCTGTTTTTAAATTCTAATTCATAAATGTCATATACTTAAACTTTCAAAAATAAGGGTTTTCACTCAAAGGTCTCAATTCAATTAAAAATGTTTTTTATTATATATATATATATATATATATATATGTTTCTGTCTTCTAAGTTTGACAGAAATCATCCCTCAGTGTCTGCAACACTGTGTTTTTCATGCACCGAGTATTAAAATCAGTTTTAAAAAATGTATTAAAAACACTATGTAATAAACGAGACGGAATCCACCATCAATCTCAAATGAGGAAACGCTGTGCAAGCATCTGTCCAAGTAGATGATTTTATCAAACAATATACCGAGAATGGCACTCAAGAATGGAGCAAAGAAAGAAATACAAATAGTCACACGACATCTGTTACCATACAGGTTATTTACAGTTGGTCAACAGGTTAATTCCAAGCATTTGCAGCATGGGAGAAAATTGGCTCAGTGTGCTTTCTACACTTGGTATGAAAAGAAAGGTCTGCGATTTTAAGTTCCAGGTAAAATGAGCCCTCATTTGTGCTTGCTGGAAATGAGGTGAATGTCTCTCAGGATGTTAGAAGCATAATTTGTGGAACAAAGTGACCGTGATCGGCCACTAATAACCCAAAGTGAACATGTTGTGCTTTAAAATGCCTCTACATGCATAAAACAAACCGAAAAGCTCTTATTCCCTGTTAATCATAGATGCACACAGTGGCCACTCACTGCAATGAAAGGGAATGAAAACGAAGTCTTTAGAGGCACAAAACATGCTTCCATTCTTGGCACAAAAGACATTTAGAAAACAAGAGACTTCACTTGAAAATAAGAAGATAAAATGCATTAGTATCTGTACAGTAAGCCATCATAAAAAGTGATGACATGTTCTTGAAGTTCACACTGCACAGTAGCTAAAAAACGTAAGACAACTTTTCATGGGCAACACTCGCTTAGAAAAGTACCTAGCAAACCTACTATGTTGATACTAGCAATGCTGTACACTATGTAGGACTAAATGTCCAATGGACAGAATTTTAATACTTCAACCAGTGTCCACACTTATATGTACAATCTTTAATATGACAAATGGGTAACCTTTATAAGGTTTGGTACTGTATTCTGGTTAGAAAAAAATGCTCAAATTATTATATTAGGTGCCTTTAACTTCTTTGTACTTATATATATATTTGTAATTGTTTAGTAAGTAAATGTAGTTATTATTACTCAGTACTAAATTGTATAATTACACTATAACAAGGACACCTTAAAGTAAAGTGTAACCTAAATGGTAAATAACTCAAAAATAACACAGATTGTTCGGTACCATGTACTTATTGCAAAACGCTTTTGCTGCAGATGAGGTGGGATACGGGTAAGTATAGGGACGGGTTTTGTGGTATGGTTAGGTTTAAAAGTAGGATCAACAGTGTAATTACAGAAATTAACAATAGATGTAATTTCATGCAGGTATTTAAATAAGTACAATGTAAAAATGAATGCATGTACACCATAAGTGCATCACATCAAATGATTAATTTGAATGTTAGTACATAGTAGCTAAAGACACTTAATATAAAGTTGCTCCGAAATGGTTTTTGTAACCCACACTGAACAGTTTCTGCACTTGAAAGGCAATAGGGACCAACAGTCTATTTGATGAAAAATACGATGTAAACACACAAATAACAGATTATTAGAGAGAGGATATTTCAGAACCTCACAAAAGTGTCAGTAGTGAGGGAAAAGAGGCATCGCACCATCAGAATAATCGACACGCACACACATGCAAGCACCCATACGGACACCCACAGAGTGCTCTTAAAATTACGTTCTCCTTTCAGACTGTGTTCCTGTAACACAAATAAAGATGCGCACACATGCTGGCGTGCGTGAGGGTTTTCCATGTGTCCATATTTCCAGAGTGTGAAGAATCACAAGAGACAAAGTGTGTGCATGACAGAAGAAAACGGATCAGTTCTACGCTCGGAAATCCTCCCCAAAGTGTCTGATCTGGTCTTCGGTCATGGAGAGGTAGGTGGCTCTCATGGTTGGAGAGTACTGCGGAAAACATCAACACAGGAGTCACAAGCTGACACTATCTAGGTGACTAATTAAAGCATACAATGACCATTTTTTCAAGAGTGAAATGAAAATGAACTACACTTTTTGTGTTCGTTGTGAACTACAAGTGTTACTATGGTAGCTTGTTTCTGCCACAGAATAAGAGAAGAAAAAAAAAGGTAATTGCCACTTCTCTCAATTCTGACTTTTTTCCTTGCGATTGCAAGATATGAACTTGCAATTACATATTATAAAGTCAGAATTTCAAGATGAAAAACTTGCATCATGTTCTCACGAAATGAAAAATACATCCCGGAGCAAAGAGGACACTGACAAGACGGAGCAGTTCAAGTTCACCAACGTTAATCTACTAACTCCCCTGACTGCTTTGTCGGATAAAATGGCAGATTCGGGGTTTTGATTGGTCAGATCGCCTGTCACTCAAACTGCCGGCGAAGGGTCAATTGCAAGAAAAACGTCAGATTTTTTATTTCTCAGAATTGCGAGTTTATATATCTCACAATTTTGACTTTTTACTAAGAATTGAAATATATAATTGCAATTTTGTCATTTTTAAAGTCAGAATTGCAAAATAAAAACTCGACATTGCAAGACAAATGTCAGAATTGTGAGTGGCGATTCTGACTCTATAACTTGCAATTGCAAGTATATATCTCTAAATTCAGAGGAAAAAATGTCAGAATTGCGATCTGACTCTACAGCGAGTTTATAAATCCAGCAATTCGACTTCCATCATGAAAAAAAGTCAGAATTGTGAGATATAACTTTCCCATTCTGACTTTTTCCAAGTTTATACCCAGCAATTTGACTTTACAACTCAAAATTAGGGGTTTTTCTATCCTGATTTCTTTGAGGGGAGGGTCTATAGGTGGGTAAACATATGAGATTTTTCAGATCTTTCGATCTAATGGACAAAATAACCTCAAGCAATTTGCATATGAACGCTACTGGAGACGACGGAAAAACAAACGGATTTGTTTCTGCTCTAATATGGATAAAAATGGAATGGTGAGAACATTGTGCTTGGTACGTTTTAATCTTCAAACTAAACTTTGGTCTTCAGTTGACCAAGTTTAAATCCCGTCTGGCTAGCACACTTCCCATAATGTTTATGCACTATGTCAGTAGACGGAGGGTAGGCGGTCTTTTACGACTGTTGAACACATTCGACCACATGAAAACAATCTGGTCGAATGCATTTTCAACAACCTCTGGAAGTGGTCGAAAGTGGACAAGCTCAAAAAGTTTAGACCCTGTTAACACCTGAATTTAGATCTACCAAAATACCTATTAATACCAGGTGTAAACATGTCTTTTATGTCACAAAATTCGCAATTGCAATAAAAAAGTCTGGGATATTGGGATATAAAAATTCGCAATTACCTTTCTTTTTAAATTGTATATTCCCTGAAGAAAACAAGCTTCCATAGATTACTGATTATGCCAAGATTTTTAGCTCGTTAATATCTAAAAGACTGTAATTTTGTCATCATTTACTCACCCTCATGTTGTTCTAAACATGTATAAACTTATTAGCAGACAAAAGAGTCTTTATGGCATGCTAGTGACCAAACAACACTACAATTAGACAGAACTACTGAAAAAAATGCTCTTGCACATCCATTCTGACCTCCTACCAATAGGGGGCGTGCTCTACATAACTCATCTGTGTCTAACATACAACATGTGTAGGTGTGTCTATGAGGATCCATGCCAGGAGTGAAAAAGGGAAAAATCCAAAACAAAATTTATTATAAAAACAAGGGATGAAATAACAGAAGAACTGGGGGAGTATCAGATAACAGAGGGACTGGGACAATAACACTGCAATCATACAGCAACTTACGCGGTTTATATATGGCTGAGAGTAAAGCTCCAAAAAGAATTTTTTTTTTTTTTTTTTTTTTTGGTTAAAATGAAGAAAAAATAAGAACAGAAACATACAAACAGAGAAACATACAAACAAACAAAGAAAAAAACGTAAAAAGAAGCTATTAGCAGAAGACAGTACAAAGCCACTAAAGAACAAATACAAGATTAAGATTAGAAATAATTATGGCAAGAGTTTAGTCAACATGAAATCAAAGCTTTAGTCCATTTACTCTCACTTATTACATTTGTGGTTTATATATATATGTGTGTGTATATATACAGGGCTGGGTGGGTTACTTTTAAAATGTATTTCACTACAGATTACAAAATACATGCTTTAAAAAGTCATTTGTAACATATTTCGTTACATTACTCAAGTTTAGTAACTTAATCTAAATACTTTAGACTACTTTGGAATACTAATAAGTGTGGAACAAACACAAAAAAGGTAATTGTTTTTATCTCACAATTCTGACTTTTTCCCCTCAGAATTGCGTGATAAAAAGTTGCAATTGCGAGTTATAAAGTCAGAATTATGATATATAAACTCGCAATATTGAGAAAAGTCAAAATTATGATAAACTTATAATATTGAGAATTATGAGATTTAACTTACATACTAAATTCACAATTTCAAGAAAAAAAAGTCAGTATTGCAAGTTTATATCTCCCAGTTCTGACTTTATAACTTGCAATTGTGAGTTTAATTCTCGCAATTGTGTTAAAAAAAGGAAGTCAGAATTGTGAAATAGAATTGGGGAAAAAACTAATCATGAGAAAAAGATGCAGTGACCTTTTTTACAATTATAAAATGACTCACAAACAACTCTCACAAAACATGAAAACAGTGGAAAACATGAAACTTAACTCCGCTTTTTCAGACGGTCAGAGTCAGAGAATCACCAATTGCTGTTTAAATGACATTAAAATTCAAAGTAATCACTTTGGTAATCTAAAATACTTTTCAGATGTAACTGTAATCTGATTACCACCCATTTAAAATGTAACTGTAATGAAATACAGTTACTCAAATTTTGTATTTTAAATACGTGACTAAGTTACTTTTATTTCGTTACTCCCCAACCCTGTATATATATATATAAAATATTCTATTTTGATTTATTTCAAAAAGTATTCCTGTGATGGCAAAGCTGAATTTTCAGCATCATTACTCCAGTTTCCAATGTCACATGATCCTTCAGAAGTCATTATAATATACTGATTTGGTGCTCAAGAAACATTTTTTTTTTTAAACAAATGTCTTTACTGTCGCTTTTGATTAATGTCTACCAACTTAATAAGAGTATTACTTTCTTTTAAAAAATTGTACCCACCCAAAACTTGAACAGTAGTGTACAGATTGTCAGCTTTGATTTTATGTTGACTTTAAAATACTGTGTCCTCGTTTTGAAAAAAAAAAAAAAAAAAAGGTTAAATCTTTGGTGTGAATTATAGTCACAGCGTAAACATGAGCGTATGTGTGGTCATGAGAAGGCCTGGGCCTCTGGAGCCCAACGCACCGAAGGAGGAGGAGATCCCCTCCCGATCAGAGGCACGTTCTCATAGCGCGGGTTCCCACCAAACAGCGCAGACTGGTTCCTGACAAAACAAAACGGTGATTAATGAACAGATCAAGTGATGGGGAGAGTTCAAGACAGACTGAGAAAGGAAATAAATATTTTAGAAGTAATACAGTGAACTTCATCTTACATTCTTTTAAGAAAGAAAGTTATTGATTTAAGCTGTCACACAATATTTAGACACATCCATCTGAAAACAACAAATCAGAGAATATGAAAAAGAATAAATCATGTTTAAAGGGTGACTCCTACATATATTCTGACAGGGGTGCGTTGGACACGGCCTGTGTCGGAGGGTGCAGACTGGTCTGGCTGCCCATGCTGCTACTGTAGCTGCAGAAGCTGTGAATGTTGCCCTGGTGTGAATGATGGGACGTTATTCTGCGGCTCTGAGGGTTAAATGGGTCCCCGTCATCGATGTCATCGTAATCTCTATCTCTGTGGATGCAGACGTGATTTTCTCAGCTATATGTTTCTTTTTTATGAAACTTACCCATATTCAAATGTTGAGAATGCATGAAGCTAGAATAATGCAGTTTTAGTATTATTATTGTTTAAAAGAAGAGGCTCTGTTCTATTTTTGATATATTGCATGTGCAGATAAAGCATTCTGGGGGTCATTACATTTTTGTGAAAATCATAGAAAAACTGTCGGGGAAGAGAGTTCAATGTTTTTCAAATAAGTTAAAAAAAAAAAGACAATAACTTTGTGAAATATAACTTCAATTGAAAATAACTATTTTCTTTTTTAACATATTTTACCATGTTTTTTTTTTTTTTTTTCTGTGATGCAAAGCTGTATTTTCAGCATCATTACTAAAATGCTGCTCAAGAAACATTTCTATAAATTCTATCAATGTTGATAATAGTTGTGCTGCTGCTTAATATATTTGTGGAAACTAGTTTTTTTTAGGATTCTTTGATGAATAGAAAGTGAAAAAGAACAGCATTTAAATAGCAAATATTTTGTAACATTATAAATGTCACTTCTGGAGAAACTTTCATCATGCAAAGGCTCTAACACGCCTATATGTAACTTTCAACGGACTCCAAAAGAACTTACTGTAATTAGTTAGTTTATCTATGTTTGTGTAGAGTTAAGTGCTCTATAGTCTGTTATGGTGTGTGTACTGTACCTGTTGGCGATCTGTCGCCATGCTCTCGGGATGGCGCACAGCATGACTGAGAAGGCACAGGCCGCCAGCAGAGAGAACAGACAGAGATACAATAACCCCTCCACACCATCATAACACACACCTATCAGCGCGTCCAGGTAGTCCTGCAAACAAACGCATGCCAAAAGAGATTTAGATGCATTTTACTAATTGTGGAAATCTCACTAATCGTGCAGTATCGCATTAGACAGAAGCAGGTGGAATGTGTATGAGTGCTCGCTACCTTATTGAGTCCTCTGCAGTCTAGAAGAGCAGTGAGCTGATGTAAACCGGCCTCTGAATTATTCAATAGATGCTGAATGCTCAATAAATCCCTCTGAAAAGGACCATACACAATAGCTATGAAAAAACTCACTTGAAATGATCAAAAATAAAATACATTTATTTAGCTTCTTTCATTCACCAAGGATTGAAATAGCATCATCTACATATATCATATTATATATATATATTATAACATTAAATTATATCAATTTATAGCTATTCTAGATTTATGTCGATCTAATAAATGAGTAAGATTTTTGTAACATTTTAACTTTAATACATAAAAATAATGTAATACAGTGAAAAGTAGAATACAAAACAATATAAATGCTTAACTGACATGGAAATAATATTTATTTATTTATTTATTTAGTTGGTTAGTTAGTAGTGTGAAATATGACCTAGACATATTTTTGTGAAATTTACTGAAATTTAAATAATATTTGCATGCAATGCAAGTCAGTTTGGGTAAAACTGCCAAAGGAACAAATGTAAATAAATACTACAGATTCTACTGAGATCGTATCACAGTCTGTACGCTAACTGTCCACATGCACACTCACCTCAGCTGTGGGGAACAGAGGCACTGCAAACTGCAGGAGACCCTGTATCTGGATCTGCATGGTGGTCAGAGATCTCTGGAAGACAGTCAGCGACTGCAAAACAATCTAATTCAGGATCAGTTTGTTTTGTTTAAGGGCTAAAAAAACTCAACATCAACCGTTCACACATCACAGGTTCGGTTCTGATGTGCAGTTCCACTCCATACCAGCAGAGAGAGAAACTGCACCATCCGCAGATAAACAGAGCTGGTATCACTACTGTCAGCTCTCAAATCTACATAAATGATCACCAAAAAAGGGGGGGAGAAAGAAAGAAAGAAAAAAAAAATCAAGAATATAAAATAAATTAAATGAAAATAAGTATTGTGTCTGAAGATGATGCTTTCGCTAGTATATTCTAAGGATGTGCATTTTTGTATTTCTGTGATGAAATAATGCATGGAAAAAAAAGATTCCGTAATGAAATAGGACCCAGGTTTTTGTTCACAAGATTCACAAACAGGTGGAACATCAGATACACACATCTAAAAGCTGATTAAATAAATTCACTTTGTATTTTCACCCTTTTGATGCGAGCGAATTAATTCACTGAAAACATATCTCCATTCCAGACCATACATGAAAAGAGAAGACAAGAAACGCATAATGAACCAGAGAAAAGGTATTCAACTAAAAAAAAAAAAAAAAAAAAAAATAGAATGACAGAGACAGTGCAATTCTGAATAAATTGAAAATTAAACAAAGATGAGACCAAGAACGGAACACGAAGAGAAGGTGATTACAAAGACCAGATATTCATCTCATTACAAGAACACTGTCATACATTAAGTGCTGATGATGCTCTACAGACTGATATTTCTCTCTGTGTGTACATAAATGTCATGCAACTGAGCTCTCGCAATGAACATCTTTGCTTCCCTTTCCTTGTGACAACACTATTGATCTGAGAGAGATGTCTACAGTTACTATGTTACAACAAGGCAAGCTAAACTGCAGCGAGCTGAGATGTAGGACACTGGTCTTTTACTGCCTGACCTAAAAACCTTGAGAGACGCTGAGAGACAGGAGAAGAGAGGGAGAAAGACACCGAGTCAGGGAAAGGATAAAGTACCAGAAGAGGGAGATCGATAAGTCAGTTGCAGTTTGGAATTGAGAACTGATTCCTACTGGCCATTTCAAAACCTAGAGAGCATTTTAGGCATCATAGTTCTTCCAATAAGAACACTGTTACAAAATGTAACGAGGGCACATTTTAAGGCAGCTTTACATTTATCCTTTGCAGTGAAGACAGTGCCATAATGCATTTTGATGTACAGAGTAAAAGAATCTATCCAAGATGGTTAATAAAGCATAAGAAGTTTTGGTAACACTTTATTTTACAGTGTCATTGTTACATACGTTACATATATTTACTCACTGATATATCGTTCTTTGATTTAAAACATCTTGCTTTCTCCAAAGTACTAAAAGATTTGTTAGGAAATCAGTATTGTTAAGTAAAATGACAATCAAAATAGCATCTATAGATTCACATTCCTACAGGTGGTCATTTTTGGTGAGGAATTAAAGAACATAAAAAGTGCAATTAACCATAGTACCTGCTGAAACGGGTTGGGGAGAGTCTGGCTGCAGTACAGGTAATAATGCACAATATCTAGAAAGTAAAAGAAGAAAAGAAAGAATGCATTATGAAAAGCATGACATCAGACAGACCGAAAGAAAGAAAGAAAAAAAAAAAAACCTCTTTAAAAAAATTTTCTTTCTTCTGGTTATCACTAAGATTAAATGCATCCTTTGATGCATGACATCCACTATACTAGACAGATGTGTAGAAGGCATTTTTATCCATTCAGGCCGTGGCATTCTATTCGATTTGAGGTGAATTATTCCTTTAAATTTTGTGAGCTATGAAAAAGGAGCCTCTGAGGAATGATATTTTTCCTCTGGGATGCTCCGTCCTTGAGCACCTGAGGGAGCTTCTGTCTGTCTGGTAGTGCAGGAACATATTATGGCTGAGAACAGGATTAAAGTTACATAATCACAGGAATGGCCATTTTACAGATGTATTCAGTCACAGTGATTATAGAGCAGGATTAAAGGTCTCTCAGATTAACCCTTTAAACTATTCAAGCACTTGATAGTGTAAAAATGCCATTTCATGCAAATTTGGTTCACTGAAGAAACATAATCCCCATTCATAAAATGAGATTAATTGCACCGGCCATGACTGTGTTTGTGTGTGCATGTATATATGAGTATATAAGCGAGTTCATGTCAGTTTTTCTATTCTACAAACAAAAATACATTCAGAATAAGAGATACACTTACCCGAGCTGATTACATCTTTTGTTTGGTTCATCAGAAATTTATCTGGTGCAACACAGAAGTCACTTGTACCCTAAACCGCAAAACACACATATAAAAGAAAAAAAAAGTGTTATATATGCGTAAATATATATGTATGCATACTCTGCCATTCCAGTGGTGGTGAAAAAAAATCTTCCTGACCCCAAACTTCTGAACGGTAGTGTGTATATATATGTATATATATAGCTAAACACTCCTGATGCAGGATGTTTGGTGCAATAGGTGAAGGGACATAAATCAACAGACAGGAAGTACACAGAGGGGCAAACACACACTCATATATTGCAGACTTGCAGAATAAACTCAGAGGTCTAAATAAACAGCTATCTGTCAGACAGGAAAGAATGCACGACACGAATCATATCACACAGACTTCACTTCATACAGTCTATATAGGCAACAGGAAGAAGTGTTGCAGTGCAGATTCAACACTATAATGTCTATTTAAGGAAAATATGCACACTCTCTGTCTGCACATAAACATCCTCAGGCGGTGAAAGGACATATATATATTTTCATACATTCAACAATGACATAATTGTTCCATTCTTCCAGGAGCGGTTTCTCTGACAAGGTAAGAAAAAAACAAAAATAAAAATAAATAAATGTTAATTAAAAATAAAATTGTGCTTCTGCCCTCTACATTTGAAACTCCTCAGTTGCAAAGAAATCTAGGCCTTTATCACATGGCGACTTATTAGAAGCCTTTTTTCTGCAGTAATATAAGTCTATCAACTTTAAAACATTCCCCTCATCCTGTCTCAGAACAAGGAAGTTTAAAGTCAAGTCCACATCCTCTTCAACTCCTGAGGCTCAATACCTTGTGTTCTACATTAATTCCTTAGCCGTGAAGACAGGATCAAAGCCCTGTGTGTCTGTGTCTAACGCCTGAAGGAAAGATGAGTTCATTACAGCGAACTGAGCGTGTCCACTGATGCTGAAGAGGTGGTGCATCTACATTTCTCTCTTAATGAGCTGATAGGGGAAATATTTGCAACCTGGAAGTATAAACTAAATTAGTCACACACAGGGAAACATAAATCGGTATATCTGTAAACAGAATGTGGTGTGCCAATGATGTGCATTTCAGTGTTACAATGTTTAACTTTATCAATGAAATAATACTTTTGTTACATTTGATTATTTTTTATTAGCACATAAACAATTCTAATAATTAGTCAAATTTTAGTTTAAAGCGGACTATAATAGTAATATTAGTTAGTTTTTGAACACATTTCTGAGTCACACTCTGTTTCTCATTCAATTCAGGCTACAAATCCACATACATATACATATATATTTTAGCATGGACTGTGAGTTTGCAGCCTATATATTGCTCTGGACTGTGTACATTCAGCAGTGCAGGAAACACTTGTGTATTTGGAAATAGATTCGTACAAGTATTTATAATACGTGAACAGTATTTTTTCACACAGAAAAATCTCTCTTTCCACACAAACACACACAACAAGTTCTGCTGACAGACTCTATTGATTCTTCCAAACGTTTGCTTTCTTGATGGATATAATTGGTTTGTGGGTAGCTGTTGAAATGCATTCATAACCTGCCAGTTAGAGTTAGAGTAGGAGAATAACTGGGCGAGTGAGAGAAATTGTTTGAAAGAGAAAAATAGAGAGGACGTAAGATAAAACTTTGCCAAAGTTCCCACACACTACAGGGAAAATCTCATTGCACAATAAACACAGTTCTGAGCCTAAAATAAGAGCCTAAAGGTAAAAAAGCCATGAACAGCTCATCTACACAGCCAGATTTAATGCAATTCATTTGATTTAATATGAACTAATTTGATTGCAATGGACTAAACTCATCTAAGCTTACAACAAAATCCTGTTTTGGGGGTAATATCTGGACAGTGGGCCTCCATTCTTACTTAATATGCATGCCGTCATATTAAGCAATGCAAAAACACATTTGGACAATGCTTGAGGAGCTCAGCTTTCAAAGTTTGACAAATTGTATAAATAATTGTATTATTTCTTTTTATATTCAAAAGGACAAAACAGAAGATTCCTCTCCCAGGATCTTACTGAGACCCAATTATCACTGTAAAAAAATATGAAGAAAAGGTTACAAGATTTGGTTTTACTAAACTGGAAAAGATCAGTGACCATGTGTGAGTCGTAAAATAAGACAAATCCATCAGTGGTTTTAAATTCCTTGCCCTTTCTTTTATTTCCCCCTCCTTCATTGATGTGGTTTATAGAAATTTGCCACATTTTACTCTTTTCCCAATAAACACATAAACCACAGTGATTTTGATAGCACACACACCCACATCAAACGCAATAAATTGGAAGTTTATCACCTCCTTCAGGCACGCAGACAGCAGTTGACTACTATTTGTCATGCTGTGCCACATAAACAAGCTTTTGATAGCGATGGACTCACTGTGACCCGCCTCAAGTGCATATCAAAAACAAATACCGTCACCCGCATACTATGATATGTAAACACATGCAGTGCTTTGGATGGAAATATTGATAATGTGTTTGTCTAGAATTCTCCATATCTCAGATAATGATCCGAATAGAATCACTGATTGAACTACAGGCTTGTTGGCTGATACTCACAACTGCAGTGGCCACATCAGCTCCGAGAGACGCCCAACTGAGTATCAGAGTCAGAACCCCGAACACCATCATCCTGCACACACAACATAAACAATACAGCACGTTAAATGATGTCGGTAGCGTGCTGGGTTGCCGTTTGACGCCTAACGTATGTCAGTTAAGAATTAGTATGACAATATGGGTGTTAATGCACTTAATTGGATGCAAAAAAATTATTACTATGGCCTTGTTTTGGTGAGATTGTACCAAGTGTAGGTATAGCACAGTTTGAGTTTTATGTTTGTGCGCAAGAAATTTGGGTGGACAGCCCCAATCTTGACCGACTGACCTTATTCCACAGATTTTGGCCCCCATGAACAAAGGTTTTGCACCATATTTCGTCATTTTTTTCATCATTTAGCAGACGCTTTTATCCAAAGCGACTTACAAGGAGAGCAATTAGGGGTTAGGTGTCTTGCTCAAGGGCACTTTAGTCATGGTATGACTAAAGGAGGAGAGAGTGCTGTTTATTCACAATCCCCACTTTCAATTCCTGTCGGCGTGAGAATCGAACCGGCAACCTTCAGATTACAAGCCCGACTCCCTCACCACTAGGTCACGACTACCCATATACACTCCTTGAGAACGATTTAATATATTTTTCATAGCATAACCCCTATACTTGTAGGACTGCAGAACACTTCCAATGCTTTCCTCTATATTAAACATGACAGCAGGCATGCTATGTTCATAAATGCACTGTGCAAGTAAATTAAATGCTTTTCACTATGCAGTCAAATTCTACTGATATATTAAACAATTGCTTATGCCTAACCTATTAGTTTCCTTTTTAATTTGTAATTTGAATGAGAACTGTAGTGAAACTCAACATTCTGTCCTTTTCAGGTGTAGAGCATTACTTCAGATAATCCTTTGAGAATGAGAACATTTTATTTGCTGTTCTTCTCTTTGATCTTTCTTTAATTAACTTGTTAAAAAGGGGGTCATATCATACATTTTTTATTGTTTTTATTCCCTGAGATAAAGTTTCTCCTACAGATAAAGTTTTTTTCATGCCAAAACAGTCCTTTTTCATCCCCAATCTGAACCTTAAAATGAAATGTTTTCGCTTATTTTCAGTCTTAAAGAGGATGCTTTCTGAATGTTAAAGGACATCTTGATAGCATAATGAACTTTAAAAGATCAAGGAAATATGACCTCTATAAAAAGTTCAAACAAAGATGTCTTTATTTCCCGTATTTATTAGTGTAACGTAATGTAGGTTTGTACTCACGTAGTGAGCAGCCAGCGGGATTGTTTGGCCAGACCCAGACAAGCAGCAAGACAGATGACCAGATCCAATATTAGTATCAGGAGGTATGTCAACCACCTTCAGAAGAAAGAAGATTTTTCATAAGCAATGAATGACAAAAAAAAAAAAACATTACGTGCAGTGATCTGACATGCTGGAGAGAATATTGCCAAGTTTAGAAACTAGAAAACTGAAATCCCTGGTTTAATATCCTTATTTGCATATTTGTAGTGTCAGTGTCATTGGAAAAACACCACACCTGGACTTTTCAGACTATAAATATAAGAGTAAAACAGTTTCTTCATCACTACAATTATCACATTTAATGTTTCTGTTTGATATTTTCCCCCTCAAATGCTGAAACAAGTGTTTATATTCAACACGCAGTGAATATGAGACACATTGCACAAGTTTGGCACGGCAAATAGGGGTTAACAGCGCAAAAGAGATACTAACCCTGCTCTGAACCAGGAACTAAACTAAGCTAAAAGCTATCCTCGCTTCTAAATTACAAATGTGAAATGTTGCTTAACCCGGGGATAAAAGCGGGGTTTATAACGACAGCAAACTGGGGTTAAAGGATTAGTTCACTTTCAAATGAAAATTAGCCCAAGCTTTACTCACCCTCAAGCCATCCTAAGTGTATATGACTTTCTTCTTTCTGATGAACACAGTCTGAGATATATTATTATATATCAGAGCATTACAATCGCAGTGAACGGGATCAACGAGTATGAGCTGAAGAAAGTGCCTTCATCCACATCCTTCCATCAGAAATGTACTCCACACGGCTCCGGGGGTTAATAAAGGCCTTCTGAAGCGAAGCGTTTGTGCAAAATAATATATCTATATTTAACAAATTATGAGGTAAAATATCTAGCTTTCGCCAGACCAGCTAATTGTCATTTGAAAGTGAACTAATCCTTTAAGTACGGTGTGAAAAGCCCTTTTGAGTGGAAATGTGTTTCATTGAAAGTATTTTGCATTGTCTTGCCAAATAATGTGCAAGAGAAAAAAAGTTTTTTCCAAAATGACAAATGAAATCTATTTTCTAAGCTGTTTCCCGTGGACCAAATAGGAGACATTTGATTTTGTTTCTCAGATTTTCAGAAGATATTTCAAGAAGATTTCAAACTGTTCTCAAATCGATACCAAAGTCCGCAATAAAATACAATAAATTCTTTAACATGATCTCAAACATTTTTCATCAGATTAAAGACCAAGTTATCTGAATCCGCATTCACGTTATACTCATCTTTTATGTCAACAATCGTTTCATTTGAGTCATTTTTATTTCTCCTAAAGACTTTTAGGCTGCAAATACTTAAATGAAACATGACTGAGACTCCCCAGCACAATTTCTAAGTGTGTGTGTGTGTATTTGCGCGCTGGCAAGGCCACTCCAGAGAGCTCTTCGTCTCTGAAAATAATTCATAATAGATGAACAACTTCTATAGGTATTAATATTTCATACGCTGAAAAGTCAGAGGAGAATAGATGAGTGTATCTCTTCCTATAAACTACTCTTAGACACATGCAGACACATCCATATTATCACTATCACATGTCAGCTATATTAATATGCCGCCTATCAAAGATGAACTTTTCTGGCAACCTAAACTAAAGAATTGCGACATCATCACTTATCAACCCGTCATCTGCAATGTGGAATGATGACAGGAATATAAATCCATGACTGCCGGATGTTTTGATGAATGACCAGCGCTGAAGTTGCAGCAGTAAATAACGTGATCTATAGTGTCTAACACAAGGAAATGACTTTAAATGTAACTATAAAACAGACTGTACACGCATGCAGTCGTGCATTAGCAGTTGATGGACTACTAAGGCGCTTCACTCAACCACACTTAACAGAATATGACGAGTCAAGGACAAAATACTTCATAATGATTTTTCCTGCTTCAAAACAAGGGTGGAAAATAGAATAGCAGTCGGCAGAAAATGTAATACAGGAGAGATGCGATATGGTAAAATTCAAGGTGGCAGCTCTCATCGTTACCTGTAATACTCCACATATGCAGTCTGATCAGCTATGGCAGCCAGGTCTACTTTTGCTTTTTCCCAGTCAGGAAGTCCCAGTAGTTGCTTAATGATGTTGTCTGACATCTGTTGCATGAACTGCAGCGTCTGCACAAAGTCTCCCCGTGCGGCAAAGATCTCGCCCAGTCGAGACAAGTGCTCATTTAGGCTGCTCTGCATGCCTCCCATAGTACCCGTCACCTGTGAGGGTAAGTATCATTGTTAGTGCAATCAGAAATAATTTAATGAGTTATAATAATATTCTACCATTCAAAAAGGGTCAGTAAGTTTTTTTTTTTTTTTTTTAATGAAATCAATATCTTTATTCAGCAAGGATGCACTAACTTTCATTACTTGCTATTCATCAAAAAAATCCTTAAAAAATATATTTTGCCTTCTATATTTTTGCTTGCTATTTTGCTAAATGTACACGATTTTTCACATCAACAGAAAAATATTCCAGGATATATTGCAATGATACGATAAAGCCCGTCTGCATGTTTTTGGATGGCCTTTGGTAAACCGACTGTTACTCAGCAATGGTGGTAACTTGTGAATTTGCACATGGTTTGTCTTAAAGCATATTAAAGGCACTAAATTGACATATAAACACTAAAAACTTGATTTTCACCACATGGCGTCTTTAAGTTCTAAACTTGACTTGGAGGTATGTAAAACTGCAGTCTAAATTCAGCCTAAACAGACATGCCACTGTCTCTTCTGTGATCAAAGATATTTACAAAAAAAAAAAAAATTCTTCAGATTTTTTGATTTTCATTACTGAAAAGCTTTAGATCACATTTAAATAATCCATTTTAAATGCAAGTAATTCATTCAAAAGCTGAAAAGCTTTTAGAGATCATATTGTTAATTTAACTTCACAATCTAGATGGCATGCACATGAAATGCAGAATAACTAGGAACTCAAAATACATGATGTCTTTCTTTAAATAAACTCTTATCCAATATCCTTCCTATTTTAGCAAAGGAAAAACCGAAATTAGGCAAGTGAGAAATCACTCGTGTTTTCTGTGCAACAGCCACAAAGAAACTAGCCTGTGTAACCAAATTTGCATTTCCTCATCCTTTCTCATAGACCCACCCAAACGTTTAATTAAATAGAGTGGATTATGCTCGAAAAAAGAAAAACGATGAGTGCATGTACACACAGCATTTTTAAAGTTCAATAAAAGCTAAAAACAGCATAGGATCAGGGGATTCCCAGACAAATGCTCTACATCCTGAAATCAAATACTCACGGCCTAGAATCAATTCCCAGCAGCCCCTTCTTAGGGTTATGACATCACTATTCAAGAGTGCAGTGATCTCATAGCCAAAGCTGCGAGAAACTCAATTCCCCATTGATTATCCAGTTTGACCGGACTCGTTTTTCATGAGATCTTTGATCTCACAACAGCGCTGCATTCTCTTGAATCCTTTCATCTTCTTGAAATACATACAAGTATTTCAAGTCCTGATGTTTTACAATACATCAGGTCCTGATTTTTTGTTTTTGTTTTTTTCTCTAAGGGTGATGACTGTGAGATTCAGAAGAACCTGCACTGCATATTTTGTATGTTTCCTGGGAATAGCAAAGTTTATTGTTTGGCCACGACTGCAACAACCTCCTCAGCTGAACGTAATCCAATAATCCAGCTAATGAACAAATGCTAGACATCTGAGCTGTATTTCTTAAGCCACAGCTGTAATGCATATGAGGAAGTGGTTAAGATTCGAGACCGAGATTTTTCTTCCAGCATTGCAGCTCTAATTGATTGTCTCTGGTTTCTACAGGCGCTGAGCTTCTGCAATTAAATTTGAATGGGAGAGTTGAAGCGTAAAATGGAACACAAGCACTAAGTGGTGCTGCCTGCTCTATATCCAGATATGATTTTCTATTTCTCCATTAAATTGGTTGGGGGAAAAAAACAGTACGACAAAAAAAAAAAAAAATGAAGGGAGTGGGGAGAATACAAAAGGGAATGATGACCTTACTACTCACAGGTCTTCTTCTAATAATGGCTGTGGCAATGTCTGGGGATTTGCTGGTGGAACTAGTTCAGAGGTTCTCTAGATAGTTACTGAGAACCAAAAATGAACATATAAAGACTACCATTGGAACAAAGACTGCAAGGAAGTTTTACGATACAAATCAGATGTGACTTTTATGAGCAGAGATGGGTTGAAACTTGAACTTTTTAGGGTTCAAAATCTGACTTTGAAAAGAAGGGGAAAAAAACAATCTAAGGAACTCACACAGCAATCAACTTCACTTTGTCTTCAAATTCACCTTCAGCGAACGTTTGATTAACTGCCTCATGGGTGATGGATAAACAGCTCTCGGCTACACAAAAGTCTTTATTACTTTCTATCAGGTTTCTCTCGCAGTTAACCGATGTGTGTGAAGAATATCAAGAGAATTGTGCTTATTTTCCTGGGTGAGACTTTCAGTGAGTGTTTGGCGTTTGAAATGGTAAGCATCCCAAAACTTTTCCACCAACCACTAGTAAAAACTTTCAATAATCTTAAGCAAAAGACGTTTCTTACATCTTTTAACACGTTTCAAAAGTTCCACTCTATTAAACATAGTATACATATTAGGATATTGCCAATCACTTTAACTGCTAATCATCACATGATTTACAGTCTGATTAACTCTTTCCCTGCCAGCGTTTTTTTTTTTTTTTTTTATCTCTTTTATACGATAAGCAACAGTGCCCTCTAATCTATAACAGTTAAAACTTGGATTGGTGGAAATTTCTGTAAAAGGCAGGGAAATGATTAAAGTGTTAGTTCACCCAAAAATGAAAATTATCCCATAATTTACTCACCCTCAAGCCATCCTACACAATCTGAGGCATATTTAAAAATATTCAGGCTCTTCCAAGCTTTAGAATGGGAGTGAAAAGTAACGCATCAGATCAAAGTTCACTCTTTCGCTGCGATCAACTCGCGCACAGAGCCCAGTAATTAGTTTATTAAGTAATAAATTTGGATATAGTTCTTACAAAAACAGACCGTGTCCCTTAAGAAGGCCTTTAATAACCCCCTGAAGCTGTATGGATTACTTTTATGATGGATGAATGTGCTTTTTTTGGTCTTCAAAATCTCGGTTACTATTCACTCCCATTATAAAGCTTGGAAGAGCCAGGATATTTTTTAATATAACTCCAATTGTGTTTTACTGAAAGAAGAAAGTCATACACCAAGGATGGCTTGAGGGTGAGTAAATTATGGGATAATTTACATTTTTGGGTGAGTTAACCCTTTAGAAACAAAATGAGGGAGAAAAAAACAAAATTAAGGAAAAATACAATAGAAAATGGACAAGAAAAATTAATTCTACAATTCTATAAACTGTTTAGTTTTTGTCAGCCTTGAACAGTCAGGAGGGGCCAGTGAAGGGCCAGGGTCCGGCAGCAGGTACATATCCACATGTAGAGCACTAAAGTGGCTCGTACTCCTGCAGCTGGAGCCCAGCCGACAGAGAGCTCAGTCAACCTCCATTCCACCGATTGAAAATAAAGGTAGTCTATAAATCACACCCTGTCAAACACACTCGGCCTTCAAACTATTTTCCTCCATGTTTTCTTGAGCGAGTCATTCTGAGGCCTTTAGCCTAGACTGAAATGTCCACAAATGTGACACTTTAATCTATGATGTCAAACATTTCTCACTCAAAATTTAAACTCGGGATAAAGTTGCACATGTGGAAAACCTTTATAGTTAAGCAGCTGGCATGAGTTCAGAAAATGTCTGCATTCTATTCAAAGCATTAAAAAAAGTGACCTTCACAAGCAAACGACCCAGCGCACTGCATCGTGTCACACCTTGCAGAGAACAAAGTTATTTATGGAACAACAGAGCTCTGGGTTGACATTCTGTTTATTATAGCCACCCCTCATTAAATTCTGAAAGTATTATATTCTTTTCCTGTGCTCACTACAAAAATTTTAACATTTCTAGAATTATTACAAACATTCAGTTCAATTAGCATGTCGACCTTTTAGGGTGCGTGATTGTCACAATGACCATGCTGCGTTCACACTTATTTTAGAAGAATACGTTTGTATAAAATTCGAAAATATTATATTACAACAGTAATACTGAGAATTTACGGAGCCCCTAAAGGGACATGGTGGTGGAAAAAATATGAGACGGGAGGAAAAAAATATTTCAATGCTTTTGCGTTCTATTGCGTTCCCCCCGAAAAACTCTAAAGTTTTGCACGCGAATGCAGAGTTTCACAGGAGAACATCTGAAAAAGGGTTGTACCTTTAGGGGCTCCATGTGAATGAATAATAATACAAATTATAAATAAATTAAATGTAAAATTAATAATCCAAATAATAAAAATAATTCAATAAATAATAAATGATATCTGTTTTAAAATCGTTATATTATAGATGATTTATTTCAGAATTAATTTGAAAATAATTACACTTTATAAAGTGTATACAACATAAAACACGGGACAATTTGCCGCTAAATGTGTCTAAATCATTATGGTACTCCTCCTGTAACTCAAACCATGTAATTTATGTCCTTGTTAATCCTTAGGTGCCTCTGCACACACAAAACAGATCCCCACAGGAAACCATACAGTTCATTTGCAAGCACAGAGGGGGTGTTGAGAGAAGGTGAACAAGAGACCTTATGGCCCAGAACCAATAAACCCTAAAACCAAGCAGTCACCACTCAACACTCGTGAAAAAAAAGTCTGTTACTTCTCTTGACTCCTTTGGAATCACTGTGCAGCCCTTTCAAACAAAAAACAGAGAGAGAGAGTGTGTGTGTGTGTGTGTGTGTGTGTGTGTGTGTGTGTGTGAGGCCGAGCATCTGCGTGCAATGGATGCCAAATTAAATCATTGTTTTCAGGCAGGCAGAACCATTGAAGAGCCTCAATCAGGAAGTCGAAGGTTTCACAAGTGACTTCATCAAAGCCTTTGTAGCAAGGTTCATGGCTAATTATGTGCATTGCATGCAGGGTTTCAGACAGAAGACACTTTGTGCCATTGGTCTCTAAGGAGCAATCCAAGAATGAAGGGTCTCTTTTGCTTGATGGCAGGCTTAGATAAATATATGGTTGATTCTTGAAGCTATCAAATTTGACATTAATCTGAGGTCATGAGTTGAAGATCTAAAACATCTCTAGCTCTTCTGAGCACCATTACAACATTTTTTTCACAGCTCAGCACTCTTATCTCTCAGAGGCAGAATGTTAATGAAAATTATGGCTGATTCCTTCCCCATAAGTGCAGTTCCTAGGTCAGATTTGCCTTTTTGCTCTTGTTGACTCAGACCGTGTGTTGAGAGGATGAAGTTGACCTCAGACAAGTGTGTGCCTCATAATTCAGAGTGAAGCAGAAACAGATGCATTAATCTCCATTAGTGCAGATGGGGAGTTAATCCTCAACTTCTCAATGGTGAAAGCGGGCAGATGCTCAGAGCGCCTTCGGTCTCTGCTCGGTTCAGAGCTACAGCATAAACACTTCCCTGAAGACTCATACAAGAGATGTAAGTGAGCTGAACAGGTGTGTATTATTGATCTATAACTTGCAAGATGTTTGCACTCAAATCTATGCATATTTTTTGCTAAGTTCTATATGGAGACGTGTGCATCAGCTACAGGGATGGATAACCCTGATTTTCACACCTGATCAATGGCTGACCGGGGAAATGTTCAGGAAACCCGTTTGAAAACAGTCATTATTTTTGCTGCTGAAATGATTCACTTCACCTTTAAAGGGGAAAATAGGTGAACTAATCATTGCTTTTGCAGTCCTTCAGTCCACCAGGCAATGAAATAGCTAAAACTGGCAACCAGAGGCATGAAAGGCTCGATCGAGTGCATGAAATTGGTGCGTGAAGCAGGATTAAAGCGTCTTAGTGTCACTGTCAGTTCTACGCATTTGAATCAGAAAAACGGAGACGGATATAAATAGGTCTGGCTGAAGATGCATGAATTAGGTTTTATTCATGCTCCAGCCTTCAGGGCCTTGAAAGGGACAATGACGGAAGGAAAAAGAGCCCTTAATAATGGCACAAACATAAAAGACTGTAAAAACCAATTTGATGCATTTTCTCCAATCACTCCATATAGCAGGAACACACCAGAGTGACTTTGTGTTTTCTACACGTGGTTACACCCCTCATCATTCACGGGAGCAACATTTTTCCAGAGACTTGTGGCGGCATGTAACTGCATACATCTTCAATGGTGTCCTTGCTATTGCAAATGGATTTCAGAAAATCAATCATGCACTCAGTGGGGAAGCCATGAAATTTTAGCAGCGCCGATTGGCAGGAAAAAAAAATGATTTTACAGAATCAGACAACTGAACTTTGAGAATATAGGGACCATCTGGCGGAGAATGGAAAGTGCAGAACTATTTGCGGGGAGGGAAAAGAGATAATGTTCAGTTGGGAGAAGTCGGCAAAACTATTGGGACATTTCAGCTGAAACTTTTCAAGACTAAATTTGACTAAAAAAACAGTCTGAATGTGTTATTTATAGTCAGCGCTGCTATATTTGTACTTACCAAACTGTCCACTCCTGCCAGTGTGTGATTGGCATTATAGAGGGAATAGGTCAGCTGGTACACCCCATCATTTGTTTCGCTGTTTCCATAGAAACCAACTCCCACGGCAACACTGAAAAGTCACAAGGTGAAAAGTTACAATTAGTTGTAATCATCAGGCCCTCACGGAATATACACAATCAGCAGAGGGATTTCCAAAGATCTGATACACCATTCACAATCTTGCATGATTTTCATTAAATATTTTGGCTGGTTTTACCTTGCTTTTAGCTTCCCCTAAGCATGGACATTTTACCATGTTTTAACCCAAAAATCACAGCTGAAAACACAGAAAAATGTGAAGCACGAGCTGCTCCTAAAATGTGCTTCCTTCATTTGGTCTACACTAAAAAATAAATAAATAAATACATACATTTTTATTGCAGTTATCGTTATCTTAATACTTCGACTTAATTTTATTTCAGTTTTTTTCCAAAACAACACTGTCAATTTTCTGTGAAGTTTTTCATCTAACATTTTTATTTTATTTCTGATTTAATTCAATTACCGAAAATGATTTTTAATAGTTTTCGTGAACAATAACTCATGTAATGTTTTGACAAGTCAGCCACTGAGTAAGCCATTTCCAAAACTGTTTCCTGAGCTTAGATAAACATCATTTTGGACCGAAGAGGCTCTATATGGATCTAAAGTTAAATGACTGGAAAATATAGGCGCTGTGGCAGGATGGGTGGTGCACGCGTGCCACATGCAGGTCTTTAATATTCAGCAGGAGCCGTACTGAGCCAGAGGCTAATGTTCCCCAGACACAAATAACATAAGGGTTGAGGAAATGACAAAAAGATGGTGCTTCTGCCTGTGAGAACAACACAAGCGCCATAAGAGGCAGAAAAAGATAATGATGTGTTCAGAACAATAATACAATCAGTAATATTCAGACAACTATAATTCTTAAACGGTTAGTTCACCCAAAAATGAAAATTCTGTAATCAATTATTCACCTTAATGTCATTCAAAATCAATAAAACTTTTGTTCATCTTGTGTCGATCATGTGTTCATCAAAACAAATGAAGATATTTTTAATGAAATCTGAGAGATTTCAGTCCCTCCACAGAAATTCTGTTCAGCCAAAACTCAGTTCAAGACATTCTTAAATAGATTGTAGCATAAATCCATAGGAATTGAGCGTTTTAATGTTTTGAAAAGACATGATCGGTTTATCAGAGAACATGTTTGACACCAATGAGGTTCATTTTCACATGTCACGCGTGCACAATTGAGCTTTTGCAAAAACCAATGAGGTTTGTTCTCGAGCGTCAAGCAGGTTCGGTTTGATGATCAATGTTTACATGTGAATAAAAGCCTGAAATAAATGGTCATCACATACAGCAACCGGGTTTCTTTGCTTAAACTGCTCGATTCATTTGGATTTAGTTTTGGGTGAACAGAAATCTCTAAGATTTCATTAAAAAACATTGTATTTTGTGTTCTGAAGATGAACAAAAGCCTTATGGATTCAGAACAACATGAGGGTGGGTCATTGATGACAGATTTATCATTTTTGGGTGACATTTTTAATATAGGCTACAATATCACCATCAAAAAGATGAGTTTTTATTCACCCTCATGTTGTTTCATACATGTATTTCTTTCTTGTTCGACTTGTGTGGGGAAAAAAAGGGGGAAAACAAAATTCATAAAACCTCATAAAAAGGGCCATATTTGTGTATACTAGAACGTCACAGAGAAATGAGCTGGAAAACATCCACCTACAACACCCTAGTATCATAACAGGAAGCTCTAGACCTCTTCTACCACTATTTCGACTTTATATTAAAAGTAACTGACCTGACATACCAGTGATATTGCACTGGTGAAGATATACTCATGATGTTTCACCGCAAACATCATTGTCCTTTGTCCAAACCAATATCTCAAACATCTAGCTCACAACACAGCTATTCAAAATCAGAACAATGTGGTACAAACACAACTCATTTGAGATAAAGCATGACTGAGCAGGCCATCTCCAATATCAGAGAAACAAGCTAATGAGTCTTTGGCATGAAACAGAGAATATTAGCGTGAGAGTCCATTCCCTCCACACTAAGCCTCATCTTCTCACCACTGGGAACAGGAAGCATCTCACATAGAAAGAATGATGCCATCAAAATGGCCTGGCTCATCTCTGTTCTCTGTATTTGGCTCATTAGTCCCTACAGACCCTATGAGGTCAATAACACTGTATAGGAAGTTATGTCATTTCCTGCATTGCATTGTTAATATAGGGTGCCCTTTAAAGTTTATCCCTGGCCCACCCTCCTTTGTGTTAAACTTGAATTTGAAGTTTGGGACCATAATGAGCAGAGTAATGAAATGGAAAATCTGCTCTCGGTCCTGTGTCAGCTGACGAGCAGAGACTGACTTTAGATCAGACTGACAGTGTGGGACTCTTGGGGAAATGTAAAAGTGTAATGATTGCCTTTGGAGTGAGTGAAGAGTCATAAAGAAACACTCACAAACACAAACACATAAAGAATGCACTGTGCCCTGAGGCCGTGTGCCTTCTTACACCGAAACGAAGCACGGGAGAATGTGTGCGGCCTGGAACGGGGGACTTTATTAAAATTATGGGAAGAGTGAATTCTCATTAGCTGGATGCCTCTAGCCAAACTGCATCTTTCTCCTGATCCATCTATGATTTATAAAGTGCATGAGAAAATTGGGGAAAAGAAGGAGAGAGAGGCAGAAATAAATGGCGAGAGCTGACTAAAATCACCAGTTTCAGTGTTCTTAATGTTAACTGGAACCAAGAAAAAAAATAAAATAAAATAACTAAAATAAAAAAAGTATTTTAAACATTGTAGTCATTACAGTATTAATCGACAGACAGCATAACACTCTGTATTGATGGTCGATCAAGTCAAGTCAAGTCATCTTTATTTATATAGCGCTTTTTACAATGCAAATTGTGGCAAAGCAGCTTTACATTAATAAGAAAATGGTGTCATTGTGCAGCTTATTCTATATATTATTGATTCATTCCGTTGCAAATATCAATAGTTATTAGTCTAGTTAATTTATGTATATCAGCACTGCAGAAAACAGTGACGTAATCGTCCGGCTCAGCTCAGTTTGTATACAATGGCGCCAATACAGGCATATCAAAAACACTGCTGAATATCAAGCAAGTGTCCCCAACTGATCAACAGAGATTCTACGGTTTGTAAGTAACTTCATGCCAATTTATTCTACCAACCCTGAAAAAAAAAAAAAAAAAACAGTCAACTAATATTCTAATGAGAGTTAGTTGAGATATAGTTGCAAAGTTGCTTATAGCAAGCATAATGTCTAAAATAGGCCATCAAAATAAAGTGTCAACAACGATTAATCTGTTTTAGTGTTTGGAATATGTTCTAAAGATTTCAAATTTAGTTTTGCGACACAAAATATTAAATTAAAACTGAACTACATGAGAAAAGACAGACGGAAAATAAAACAAAATCAAACATTTGAATTCAAACCCTAGCTCCAGTTTGATTTCGGAAACAAAAGCTGCGTCTGAAACCGCGTACTGTATACTACAAACTTCGCGACCATTAAAAAGTATGTTCTATATAGTATGAATGAAATTCAGATGTACTACATCTGCCATGTTGTCTTTGTCATGCACTTGTGTCACTTCTATTCTCAAATCCTCTTCTGTGGCCCATAGGATAGTAAAGAATCCATCGAACGTGCACTTCAGAAACTCACGGAAGTAGCAGAGAACCGGGTACTTTTCACCTACTGTTTTATATGAATAGCCAACTATGAATTCAGATAAACTACTCGGTTCACATACTGTTTCTCGGAAGTCATTTTACAAGGTATAATTATATATCCAAGAGCAGGAAAGTAGATTCTATGAAATAATCAATAGTTATATGAATGTAGTAATTGAATGATAAAAGCAAAGCAAACTGTGGTTGGTCACTTTTCATGTCAATCGTGATAATCATGACTGTACAAATATGCAGATCTTGAAAAATAAGATGTAATATGGATTAGATTCCGTACCAATACTCAAAAGACTGTTACCGTGAAAGACTAAGAGCACCATAATTTGAATCCTTTCACGGATTAGTTCGCAGATTTATTCAAAACACACTGCTCACAAAAAAAAAAAAAAAAAAAAAAAAAAAAGACATCATGAGACAAAGCGCTTTCATCTTACAGTGTTTAAACAAACACTTCAAATGCAAAACCCGCTTGGAAGAGAAGCTGAAGAGAAACAGCTCTTTTTGCTGCACTCTGCAAGATGAATTAGCCAAATTATTAACATTGTAGATGGTTGCTGGGGAAGAACTGAATCTGAATCACTCTGCAGAGCTACTACAGCCTGGACTGAAAGATCTTGTGGTCTTCAGACAGTCAATGAGGAGTCAAAGCCAGCATTTGAAAAACTCCACTCAAGACATGTGCTTTGATGCTTATAAATCTACTACAAAAATGCCAAATTGTAGGCAAATGCTCCCCATCGCTCATCACTGTCTCACCCATGCTTTTCCGATCTATATTGTGTTAGTTATGCATCGACGTATATATTTCAATTACAAATACATCCCAAAAAATGCCAGCGATATGTTTAAAAAGTAATCCGATGATAAGCTGACTCTTCTAAAGGCTTTAGATATGTCAAAGACGGTGTACTCATATTACTTATGAATGGGAGAAAGTGCAACACGCAATATGGTGCAATAAGTACCGCCTTCTAAACAAAAGACCCAATAGCTGATAGATAAAGTCATCACGTCCCGTTGCTTTAGAAACAGCCATTGTTCTGAGACACACACTTAGGATTGCACGTGTGGATTCAGCCTGATAATACTTGAGCATAAGAAACAACATTTATGAATTAGTTGTTGTCAGATTTCATTAGTGATTTCAAATATGAAATTTAATCGTAAGCTTGCTAAACACCTTTGGAGAATTTGCTGTTTCCCCATTCAAAGAGATAAGAGCTGTACTTTCATGACTGAAATAGCTGCCTGAGAGGAGTTTCAAAGATGGCCACCAAGTGAAATGACTTGCCTTAAAGAGACTTTGACTGTACTCAAATTGCAATTTGTGTTACATGGGACAATCTTGACATATTGGACTCTGAAAATTGCCTTTACATTTAATTATACATTACACTGTTCCAAAGTTTTAAACCATTCGCAATTATTGGATCAAAAATACAGCAAAAACAATGACATTGTGACAGAGCTGAATTTTCAGCATCATTATTCCAGTCTTCAGTGTCACATGATCCTTCAGAAATCATTCTAATATGCTGATTTACTGCTCAAGAAATCATCATTGCTGAAAACCATTGTGGAAACCATTATAGGCTTTTTTCAGGATTCATTGATGGATAGAACGTTCAAAAGAACAGCATTTATTTGAAATAGAAATGTAACATAATAATAATAATACTATTGTGTAACATTATAAATGCCATTACTGTCAGTCAATTTAATGCATCCTTGCAGAATAAGAATATTCAAAACTTACTGACCCCAAACTTTTGAATGGTTGTCTGTAAATCGTAGAAAATATGCATTCCTTTAAAAGAGTATTGTAAATTGTACCATTCATTCATTCATTCTCCCAGCCACTAAATGCACGCATACGACATGGACAGTTAAATATAGAGTAACAGCTTGAATAATAAAGTCAAGAGTCCTTAAAATAGAACCAAAGCACTAATGCTGTAATTTTTACAAGAGCCTTGAGATGTTTTGCCTTTAAATGGTCAAAACAGTGCCAAAAAAAGCTCTACTCTGGCCTCAAAAACCAGGTCTGAAAGCAGGCACATAAATTCTGGCTAAATAGAGCTTGTGCTTTTATCAAATGATTGTAGAAAAACAGAAGGAGGCTTTACTGAGTAAAGTATGGGTTTTAAAAGTAAGATAGAGCAGCATCTTTGTCCTCAGACGTCTCCTCTCCTGAAGGAGGCAGTGTTTTGTTATGATAGATTTGCATTTGTTTATTCAGTCGCTGGGTTCTTTGTTCATGCCACCACAGGGCTTCAAAACGACAAGAGCCCCACATTACTTTGTAGGGGGTGGGCAGGCTTGTTTGCTGAAGCTGCAACCATCTGTCAAGCCATCTTGGTCCTGCATGATTCATTAGAACATGACTGATGAACACCATATTGGTCACTCACCCTCAAACTGTGGGCCACAACTTCCTGTTTCATCAAGTTCTTTAACATGAAAAATGACTACACATTTACATGAGAAGTACAGTAATTGGTGATATTCACAGCAGATGATATTCGGGGCAACTTTTTCAGCAATGTCGTCTGGCGATGCTGGCAAGCGATATTGCTTGGGCACTTTCCCATTGAGAATGGGCACACAAATTTCAATCAAAAGTATTCAGATATAAATGTGTTGCCCATTCTCAATGGGAAAGTGCCCAAGCAACATCGCTTGCCAGCATTGCCAGAAAACATTGCTCAAAAAGTCGCCCCGTGTATCGTCACCTATATTGTATTAACACATAGTGTCACAGTAAAATGATAATGCAACAATTTTCTTAAACATATTTTGGGAACAGTGACAATGTTACAACAAAAATCTAATGTTTTGAGAATAACGTTATGTTACAGAAATAAAACTGTAAAATTAGGAGGAAATAAAGGAATGTTGAGGATTTTTTTCCGTAATATTTTATTAATGATGAATATCACAATAGCAATAGGCTGCCAAAGAACCCGCTTTAATGCGAGAAATCAAATTTAGTTAAATCGTACTTTAGGATAGAATGATGCACTTCAATTTGATGTACTTTCCTTACAAAAAAAAGAGAAAAGTTACAGTAAAGATGCCGATTTGAAAATTGAACTCAGTTATAACTCAATGACTCAATAGTTACAAAAACACTCAAGTTTTATGAAGTTTTTATGAAGATATTGAAATCTCATACAGTGCTGCAGACTAAGCAACAGTGAAAGAATAAATGAATGACTAGGCTAAAGTGTGCCGCTCTAGAAACATCGGCATCAGCCATATGCTGAACAGCAGGTGTCAGAACTGAACTGTTAGCTCTCACACGTGCCAAACAGGAAGCTGACAATAGGTTACAGATGTCAGAGAGCAGAAAACAACTGGTGTCCATGTCCATGATTGCTCCCTCTTCTCTTTTACCCGTCAGTGAAAGCTTAGTGAGATATGTGTTGGCCACATAATCAGGTGGACCATGAAACACGTGGAGGCTCAGACACAATGGCAGCTGGGCACGTGCAAAGGCTGTCTTTTCAGAAAAATAGCAATTGGAACACAACTCAACCCAGTTCTATAAATAGTAATGTTTATGTTTTTATAATAGTTTTTATATTTTCATAATAAATTACTCTCATGACATTGCAACTCTAAATTACTCTTTAATCAAAGCGGTTAAAAATGCTCTTCATGTCCTGATCTAAGGGACTCTTGAAAAGGAGCAGTGCATATGAGCGCAGGGGAACCGTGGCAACGCAAGCCGTAGTTTACCGAAACATCAAAATACCAAAGAAGCTTTTGCAAAAACTCCTGTCATTCAGCAATATAATAGAGAAAATAAGAGAAAGAATCTCACATTATGTAGTCACAACACAATGACACTGTACATCTAGAGTGGCATCCCGGAAAGCACCGTCTGCGATTAGTGCCAGTTGACCCTTTGTCCAGCAGTTTGATTGACAGGCGATCTAACCAATCATAACCCTGAATCTGCCATTTTGTCCGACAAAGCAGTCAGGGGAGTTAGTAGATTAACGTCGGTGAACTTGAACTTGAAAAACGGTGTGTATTTACTTCTCTCCGTCCTTGAAACATTTACATTTATTCATTTGGCAGACGCTTTTATCCAAAGCGACTTACAAGTGAGGAAAACAGACACAGGAAGAGCTCACAACACAAGTTTCGGACATTGCTCAGACTAGCATAAGCTAGAATAGGGAGGGATTTTTTTTAATTTTTTTTATGATGGGTCTAAGTGCTTGTGAAAGAGATGAGTTTTCAGCTGTCTTCTAAATATTGCCAGGTAAATATTTCTGCATGCCTGATGAAGGAAGGGAGATCATTCCACCGGCACGGAACAGTGAAGGAGAATGTTCTGGAGAGTGATTTTGCGTCTCTCTGTGACGGTGCAACAAGCCTTCGCTCCTTTAGTGATCGCAGGCTTCTGGTAGTGACGTAGACTTGTAACAGTGAGTGGAGGTAGGAGGGAGCGGAGCCTGTGGTGGATCTGTAAGCAAGCGTCAACGTCTTCAACTTGATACGAGCAGCAAGTGGTAGCCAGAGCAGAGAGATGAAGAGAGGCGTGACGCGGGCTCTCTTGGGCTCGTTGAAGACAAGATGTGCTGCAGTGTTCAGGATCATTTGTAGAGGTTTGATTGCACATGACGGCAGTCCAGCCAGAAGAGCAAGCCATGAAACAACATTTGTTCTGATGTCCATTCATGTTTATTTGATGCTATAAATGAACTAGTATGAAGCCGCTTGAAGGATCTGTCACGACACATTAAAGAGACACTACACGCTATTTATTGTTTAAATTTCTAAATTCAAATGACAATATTTTAAATATGAAATATGATATCAATTTCATATCAAAAGTAACCTGCTCTGACTTGTCTGTCGACGCGTTGTCAGTGTCCTCTTTGCTCCACGATGTATTTTTCACTACGCGAGTCTGGCGTGAGAGCGCATGGCTTGTCGGACGTAGCAACGGTAACTAAAGGGGGCGGTTCTATCTCAAAAGATCAAGGACAACTTAATTACTCATGATATGAACCCCTTTAAATAAAACATTAAAACTGTATAAGACCCCATTAATGACATTTAAAAACAGAAGTTTTGGACAAACAAGATTTATATTGATTGGATATCAAACCAAATCCAAATGTATCAGTGAATAATTCTGAATTCTGAAACCTATCATCTCATCTGAGAGCAATCTAGGACCCCTAAAGAGCTCCATCATGTCACACTGATGACTCTCACTGAGACAGAAATTGATTTGGAGCCATATAGTCATTAAGTAGATAGTTGACATGAAGGTTTTGTATTAAATGCACACCTCTTTCTATTTGTTCACCCAAATAGAACTAACCAATCCAACTATAATTTACGTCTGGACACTGCAGAAACACTTCTGCTACAAACCACATTAACGTTTAATGGAGATGAAGTCAGTCTTGCTGAGAAATCCTGCCAATTTTAGAAAAAACATAAATAATAGAAGGAGAGGTTAGAAGTGTTTAATGCAAAATTTCCAAAGATGACTATACAGAAAACACAAAACCAACAGACAGCCTTTAGTGAACAAGAAATATATAGGATACCAAAAAGCCGACAATGGTGAAAGTCTCGAGAATCCATAACATCACCTAACTTAAATTTAAGACAATTTCATCTGAGGCTGTAATTTATTAGGGCCGGGTGATATATTAAATATTCATAATATACATTTACAATAAGTTTGTCGGGAAAAGAAAATTAAGCAATTTACATTGAAATGTAACGCAAATATATAAATACAGATTTATACATGAAATATAGAAAACCTTTTTTTTTTATAATTTATCTAAAAACATTTTATATTTTTTGGTTATCCACCCCAAATACAAAAGTATGCAAGACTAATTCATGTGTACACTACCATTTAAAAGTTCGGAGTCAGTTTTTTTTTTTTTTTTTTTTTTTTTAAATGAAAGTGCCCAAATTATGCGTTTTCAAACATTACTTCTCATGCAATGGTAAATAAGATGTTTGTGGACGCAAAAGGTAAGCAAAGTTATGCCTCTGATTGGCCACTGTGTTCACACGCTCAACAAATATGTGATTGGCTGCAATGATCAATGCTTCAAAAGTGCTTCTTCACAGAGCGCTTACACAGACGCACATGGGAGCGTGTTTTTGAAGCATTGATCATTGTAGCCAATCACAGACATACTGTATCTGTTGATCTTGTGAACAACGGCCAATCAGAGGTGTTCAAAAATCCGCCCAACAGTGCTCAAAATGCAAGGGGGAAATGCTGGCAGTGTCACATTTGAAAAAAAGTCAGTACCGACTTGGAACCGTAGGACAACCCTACACACATGAGATTTTGGTCACCCACCCCCAATACAAAGCTCACCTAAGATGATGTTCTCCTTAGCTGTTAAATGTTAAACTCTGACCACGCTTCTGCATTTAACCCAACAGTGGGCTCTGTTTCACCACAGAAGGTTTCAGAATAGCGCCAGTCGTTATGCTAACTTAATATCAACACAGATGAGTGTCATGGGATTAGAAGAGAGGATGAAGCCCTCATAAACATACACACATTTATACACACATTCATACACAACACAAACTAATTCAATTGAGCACTTTAGGGCTCAGCATTTCTCCGGCAGCAGTGGGATGATGTAACAGCCGGGATAGTGCCTGCTGGGAGACTGGAGCATAAGATTAAATAACTCCCCTTCTGCTATTAGCATGTCAAAGTAACAACTATTTCCTTTAAGAAAGCTCCGCGTAGTGAAGCTCCCAAGAGTTAAGACCTTGAAAGACTGTGAATGCGGCTGTCTGCAAAGATATCCATTTTTGCTGACCACAACATGAAATCATAACTGACTCTATTTACTTTCTTAAAGGCATAGTTCATTCAAAAATGTAAGTTTTTGTCATTACTTGATTTTTAATCAAACTGTCATAACAGACTTCCTTTAGGTATGCCAATCTTCTCCAATCATTTTGTCTGCTTTAGACCACTCTTCAATACTATGAATAATATGCTTTGACTATAGTTCAATGATATAAAAGCCAATTATTTAATTTTGAAAACATACGGTTATAATGTCATCTTGAATTTCTTCTTTATTCATACATGAAATATGTATGCATGAAATATACACACATATTTTACAAAAATGGTCCCTCGTAAAAAGGTTATAACATTTTGGGTCCATGCCATCAAAAAGTTAGCCCTAACATAAAGCAATATAAGTGATCCATACATTTCAGGTCAAGCTTTGTGTCACTGAAAATCTTTCCTTTGCCAAATCACATTTACCCATTCAAACATGATTTCTGAGAGATTTTAGAGCTCAAATAGAGTACCAACCTACATTCCAGTTTCTGTTCATTATAAATTTCTATTATATGGCTCATATAGACTACTTTCTCAGATCTTTTATGCTGTTTTTTTTTTTTTTTTTGGGGGGGGGGGGGGGGGGGTTCTTTTTTGGAGCTTGACAGCCATGGTCACTAAGAACCAAAGCTGTGCAGAAGTAAATGCCACTCGTTCTTAATGGATGACAGAGGCGGAAAACTCCACAGAGTCTGAGCAG
Organism: Opsariichthys bidens; assembly: GCA_037194245.1. Classification (NCBI taxonomy): domain Eukaryota; kingdom Metazoa; phylum Chordata; class Actinopteri; order Cypriniformes; family Xenocyprididae; genus Opsariichthys; species Opsariichthys bidens. The sequence continues at coordinate 6,591,502 of CM074296.1, forward strand.
AAGTCAAAGGGCCGTCTCGGTATGTCCAAGGCTATTCAACCCCCTGTTAAAGTCCTAAATGCTAGTCAAACTCTGAGTGTTCCCACAGCCCCTCCTCCAACTCGGACCTAACGGACAATGTGGCCTGAAACAAAACTGGAGTGTTTCTATCGCCGGTCAGCGGTATGGTGTTTAGACAGGAATGTAGACCGCTCTCTGCATCCGAGCTGAGCAGCAGCGCTACCCGAAGTGACCCAGTAAACCTTCACTTTTAAAGAGCAAGAGAATAAACTTGACAGCTGAGTCCACTGAACCTCTGAGCAAGAAATTGAGAGCAAATGAGAGTGAGAGAGAGAGAGACACAGGCTCTTTCGGTGTTCTGTTAAATTTCTACAGCCAATAAAAAGCAGTTATTTGAGACTGTCCTTTCTCACTTCAATATTAAAGGGGTCATATCATACGTATTTTTGGGACTTTTTGCACCTTAATGCAGTCATTTAGTTTTATTCATAAAATGTACTAATTTTACATTTATTTATTTGAATTTATTACAACACCGGCGTACACCTCCACTACCATTCAAAAGTTTGGGGTCGTTATTGCATTTTTTTTAAAAAAATTTTTTTTTACAAAAAAAATGTTTTTTTTTTGACATTCTCAAGTCAATTCACCTTTATTTACATAGCACTTTATTCAATGCAGCTTTACAATAATAATTGGCAAATACTTTTTTGCTGCACAGAGGCTCTTAAATAAAATGGTGTCATTGTCCAGTTTAAATAAATTCAGTATTGACCACTCTGTGAAATATGACTACAATTTAAAATAACTTTTCTGTCTGAATATATTTTAAAATGTAATTTATTCCCACAATCGTATTACAGTCTTCAGTGTCACATGATCCTTCAGAAATCCTTGTAACATGCGGATTTGGTGATAAAAAAAAAATATCATCAATATTGAAATAAGTTTTGCTTTTTAATATTTTTGAGGAAACCGTGATACATTTTTTCAGGGTTCTTGAATGGATAAAAAGTTGAAAGAATAGCTTTTTGAACTTATACTATAAACATATAGAAGCTTATAAATACCTTAAACATATTATAAAATTATAAACGACTTTATTGTCACTTCTCATTAATTTAATTTTCCTTAAAATGAATTTCTTCAAAAAAAAAAAAGTTTCTTTCAACAAAAACAACAAATGTTTAACTTTATGTTAAACTGGCAACTTTTAAAAATTGTGTTTTTGGAATGTGGAAGATTTATAGAGAATTATAGTACTCTTATCTCAAAATAAAGGACAATCTGATTCCTCATTAGTCAATGAAATGCAGCCTTTTCACATCATAATTTTAATCCGTCTCATCTATGTGTTCTCAGACATCTACTTCTTTGTTGCTACAGTTTATCCACTCACTGGATGATTTGTTCATTCAGACACTGGGCTTTAAAATGACAAGACTCCATCAGTGCTCTGCATTTCAGGAGCAAATAAGCATGCTTGCAAGAGACAGCGAAATTCAGAAAGGCAGAGAGAGAACAATGGATGGAAGAGACACAAAGGAAAATAAATAAATAAATAGAAAGATGTGGCGACATAATGAGGAAGATATGTCAGACACAAGTTATTAGCTAATTTGCCAAAGGGGATTTGGCTAGTGTTTGACATGCTGATTCATCACTCATTTCAAATTGTGTGACAGATGACAACAAAGACCTTCTTAATAAAATCTTCCATCTTAAATTCTGCTAAGTTTGAAATAACCACGATGAACATAACCACATAATTCTCCCATACTGTATATTTCTTACATGCACTTGAACGCTTGAGTATGCTTCCTGCATCTTGAGCAGGTTTATCCTCTCAGTGTGAGAACAGTGGGTGGTACGTACCAGCAGATGAGTCCGGCAGCAACAGCAGCCCAAGTGACACAGCAAGAGTTGGATTTCTTACTTTCCTCTTCCTCCTCATCCTTCCGACAGCAGCACAGGCAGCTCAGGTAGATGGCCAGGCACAGCAGATTCACACCGAGCCCAGCTGCTGCTACACAGCCCAGGAAGATGAGTGACTGAAACAGAGAAAAACAGGAGATATGAGTTTCTTTGTCAGATTTTTTTTTGTTCTTTTGAAATTTGATCTCATACGCCATTCATAACACAAAGCTCCCTTATCAGTCAACATTTACGGAAACTAAAATTCTGAGTTGTTCAGAAACGGCTTTACTTTACTTTAACAAATGATCAACCACATTTACGTAAACAAAAATGCACATTCAGTTCACAACTCTTAAAGTCAACATGAAATCCAATTGATTTTTTATACTGTGTACAATTTATCCATGCATTTTTTTTCATGATCCAATCAACTCCTAATGGACAAAAATCAAACATTTTTCCTTATTCCTCATTATTTCATTGTAAAATAAGCCAGATTATGCAAGTAAAATGGAATATGAAATACCCTTTTAAACTAGAGAAAACAGGAAAAAGGCTATTGTCTTCCTTTTTGCCCAAAAAGTAGTAAAGCTTCAACACCCATAATGCACTGGGCATGTTTCCATCCAAGGCCAGTCTGCTATGGATTTGCTAATTAATCAAATACCGCCTTGCTTTAGTAGGATATACTTCTTAGCAAACTTTTAGTCACAATGGCGTCGACTTGTATTGTTCCCTGGTGCAATAATTCAAAGAGTAAACCTTTAGCGAAAGTGAGTTACTTTCTGTTTCCAGTGAAGGAACCAGTGCGTTGTAAGCAGTGGCCAAACACTTCGAAGAATCGTGAATACGGAGAGAACGTTGTGACGAAAATGTTTTTAGTCAATATTTTTAAACTGAACTTTTCACAAAAGCTCTGGTGCTGTCAAAAGTTTTTCATCATCTGGCAGACTTTTGCTGACAAAATGTGAATTTCTTGGTCCAGGTAACATGGAGAACGAGTAAACATTGCTCATTTACATATATTACAGACACTGTAACAATACAAAGCGGGTTGATTATCAGCGAAGTTACACTTTAATATTGAGGAAGAGGGTAGAATTAAATATAGAAAATTATGGTGTAAGAAACCTTGACTAACCTTATAACTTTACATCAAACAGGGGAAAAACTTATATGTATAAGTCACTAAAAATTTTTATGTGCACCTTTTTAAAGGTGGCCCTTTAAAAACATTAATAAAATAGAATCCTATTACAATCTTAACACATGTTACAGACATGAACATCTCAGATGCAGCTTTAACATTTGGCTTTATTTAAAGTTCCCATCTGTACTACCTGTGACCTTGTCCGCTAATGCAAGTTCTCAGTTAATGAAGAATGAAGTCAGATGATTTCCGAACACAGACAATGCACTACACTGATAACACAAAGGTCTTTTCCGGGTTGCAACGAACTGTCATATAACTTAAGAGTTCCAGTTGAAATATCCGCAGCTATTTTAGTCCCACAGCCTTTAATGGGGGCACAAGGTAGTGTGTTTCTCCGTCAATGCTTAGTACCACATACACACCACTGTTAAAGGAGAAAGATCTCAAAATGTGTGGTCCAAACTGTGTTAAAAACCTTCACCCAGACAGGAAACTATGGATTTTAAGCAGTGACTGGGGATAAATATGACAACTGATGGGGCAGAACAATAATTCAACAAAGCCACACTCATATACACACGCCATGTCGTTTCCCATCCTCCTCTCAGCTCTGAAGGGGATGGAGAAAGTAGGACAGCTATAGCAAGCAGCCCAGAGTCTATATTTGCTGCATCACCATCTCTGTTTCTTGCATTGTCTGTCTCTCTCGGTTACATTCAACACTGTCTCTTTCATCCTGTGGGTGGTGGGACATCCTAAGCCATCTGCTACCATCTATTAACACTAAGACTAATAAGTCAACCAATCTACCCACAATTCCAGTAGCTGAATTCATTCACTGTGTGAGAGAAACCACTTAGAAATCATAAAAGACAAGATAAAGAATTTTATCCATCTTGACCCAGAACTCTAATAGCATTGGCCATTGAAAAATCCATAGTGATCATAAAGGTGCATTCAACCATGTCGAAATTATCGTAACTACAAGATTACGTCTTGTAAAAAGCGTTTTATGTCCTCGTAGAACTTTTACTACTTGTAAACTTGATTTTTTTTGAGAGCTCTGACTTCTAGCACCTGACCGCTGTGGGCTCAGCCAGAAAAACTAAATGGCAGCAATGGAATTTTTCTGTTTAATAATATCATTGACTATTTTTAATATTTTAATAACGCATAACCTGAAAATAAACAAAAGACATGCTATGTCTATTGATTCTTCAAATTACACCAATTAATTTTGCCGTTAATAGTGTTGCCATGATAATTCTGAGTAATTAATTAAGATTGTTAATATAGTTAACTTTAATAAAATATATATATATATATATATAAAGAATAATAAAAAAAAAAAAAAAAAAAATATATATATATATATATATATATATATATATATTTTTTTTTTTTTTTTTAATACAATATAATCCCATACACTACCATTCAAAAGTCTGTGGTCAGTAAGGTTTATATATATATATATATATATATATACACACACACACACACACATATATATATATATATTCAGAAGGATGCTTTAAATTAACCAAATAAAAGCCATTTTTGATTTCTGAAGGATCATGCAGCACTGATGACTCCCAAAAAATTCAGCTTTGCCATCACAGTTATTTTACTTTGTAACAATCTTACATTATTTTCGATTAAATAAATACAGCCTTTGTGAGCATAAGAGACAGTAAAACAAACAAACAAACAAACAAACTTTTGACCGGTACTGTAGTAATCCACTAATCTGAAGCATCAATTTAACCATTAAATGTCAAATATTTAAGCAAAATCATGATGAAACCCATGAAGTCTCATTTCAGTCACATTGTCTGAAAAAGATGAGTCTGTGTAAACCCCTCCTCCACCTTTGAGGATGGTGAATTCCCCATCAGGCTTTTGTGAAGGGTAAATAGGGGTTGATGAAGGTACTGTGATGAGGAAATGGGGGGAGGAGGTACACAGACTGCCACAGGGGGGTCTTATGGGAGGGGACGGGGCACATTTTAAGGAAAGAGCGTGTGTTTTCATTCTCACTGAAGAGTGGTGGTGGTGTGTGTGTGTGAGAGAAAGTAAGGGAAGCAGTTGGTGTGGAAACAAGGGGAGAAAGACTGGCATTGTGTTTACTGCTTTTGGCCAGAGACATGAAAAAAAAAACCTCACACATAAATAAACATCACCATGGCAACCTCCAGGTCTTCTCTGCCCTTGTAGTTAAGTCCTGGGACAAAGTGAAAAGAGGAATTATCATAGACTGTTTTAATGAAGCAGTGTGTGATACATGACTGGAATTACTCTGACTAAATCCTGTGATCTCTGTGAACTACGAGAAACTTGTTCTGTCTGACAGGGAAAAGAGATTAATGATGGGGGGGTATTAGCAAAATCCTATATCAAGGCAACATCAACAGTACACACATCATAATAAAGGTATAGAATTTAGAGCATAGGTATAGAATTTATACAGAATTTTCAGCAGAAAATTAAACAAAAAAATGGTTTATACAGATAAAGTATAATTATATTTTATTAAATGAGATATTAAAATATATATTTATTCAATTATTAATGCATATTAAATCGATCAAACGTAACAGTAAAGACATTTACTACATAATACTAATAATGATAATTATGATAAAAAAAATGTATTTGGAGCACCAAATCAGCATATCAGAATGATATGATGTGACAACAAAGACTTGAGTAAAGTCTGCCGAAATTTCATTTATTATACCTATCATAGGAATAAATTACATTCCAAATTATTTCAAAATATTGCGGGTTTTTCATTTTAGATTACACTAATACAGAATTGGTGAGCATAATATTTTTACTTCTTATGGATGAAGACCAAAAGATAAAATTACTCATAAATGATTATGTCTGGCATAAGTTTAAAAACAGCTTCACAATATGAAACAATCCAAACAATAAAACACATTCTATAAAAATGAATAGTTCCAAGACATGTGCTTCCTCATCTCGGCTTGTCTGAGGAACATCCAGTTCTATATTTTCACATGAATTCCTGTTTGAATAACAAAACAGTCCTGCTACTTTTGGCCAAGCCAATATATCAAGCAAAGAGCAGTAAGATCTGTTTGACACATCTCCCCCATTACATAATACATGCCTTACACAAGATATACAGGTAAAGAAATGGAGAACTGAAGCCCACAAAATGATGCAAAGAGTGTAAACAAGAAGGATAGACAGTGGAGAGAAAAATATTGCATGTGTTTGTGTAAGAAAGAAACAGACAGAAAGGGAAGATAAATCATGCAATAAAGATTCAGAGCCATTATTATGAATACAATGAATCGCTTCAGAATACATTTGGAACACACTCCAAAAGTGCATAAACAACAGCCTTATCTGGCCTTACCGATGTTCTCTCCGTCACAAACATACACACTCGCACAGCAAAAGTGAGTATGCAATTATAATAGTCAAACAAATACAACGTGCACGCACACACAGAGAGTGTGCATTAAAACCAGGCAGACATGAATAATGGAACACCTGCATTATCCTCTATGGAAATAAAGCAAAGAGGAATTATTTACACACTCCCACACTCCTTCACTAAGTCATTTCCACCCACCCATATTCCCTTGTCATTCAAACACACAAACAGACGGCACACAGCAAGACTGAGAGCTGTTTTTCAATTAGCCGCCACTGATGCTTACAAATGTCCACACGATTACAACACGGGGTTCCCACACCTTTTCACCAAAGAATTTCCATGGCACTTCTATCCGTCTTGTCATAAAAATGACTTTAAAAATACAGTTAAGATTGCACTCTCAATTTCTAGCCAGTATTTTAGAGCTGAAAACAAAATATATAATAAATGTCTGTGAATTCTGAAGTTTTTACTCATTGTTATGGCATATAGAGGGTATGCATTGACACCATTTGACAGCCACTGCATGTCTGGATTTAATAGGGGATATTTCAAAAGTGAGAATAAAACACAAATAATAATAAAAAAAAATACTAATGGCTAGACTTGATGCGTTTTCCTTACAACTTACCAAAGATCCAGTAATCCATGGATATTCAGCATTCAGCCAGGAATAGTGTTTCCTAATTCATCTTCCCGGGGAAATACATAAAGCAAATTTTCCTGTGAACACTTTATAAATACTATAAAGGTAGGTCTAAATCCAAGTGATCACTTATATCAATGTTATTTATTTTGTCCAGTCCCAAAATTTGTATAATTTTTGTCAGTTTTTATTTAAAAACACCCAATTATGCAGAATATAAAATGGCAAATATTTAATCCCCAAAATGTCAATTGTAAATTCACATTTCATTTCTTGGTGTCCAGTTGTTTCTGTCAAAGCTATTTGTACAGAATGTCGCAAAACTCTTTCCCGTTTTGGACGTGTTTTGTGCATTTTCCGTGGCATGTACGCTGAAAATCAATGCAGCCACTGACGTCACATACTATATGGAAATCACAATTTTAAAATTCCATATATTCCGTGACTGTGAAAAGGCTCCAGATAATATCTTAAAGTTCCCAAATTATACAATTTTTTAGGTCCTAATTTTGTTTTGGAGGCCTCCAACAATAGGCTTGCATGCATCCAAGATCAAAAACACTCATATTATATATCCCAGCACCACCTTTGTTCCACCAGTGTCTCATTTCTCAGATCCGGCTCTGCTCTGATTGGTCAGTCCAGTGTGTTTTAGTTGGTCTACCACTTACAGTGCTTGTCGAAAATGGTCTAAATTTGAGCTCCGGTGGCTCAGCGCTTGAGTAAACTCGCAGGCCTCACCTTCAACTACAGTGTCAGGTCAAAGTAGATGTTCGTGGGCAGCCAGTAAAGACCATAGGCTGGAATTATGCAAATCTATTACAAACCTACGGAGGTTTGAGAAGGAAGTGAGACTGGAAAACTGACGACTCATTTCAGGCTGTTCAGAATTGGATCTTTTTTTTTTTTCCAGAGACAATAATCCCATTCTTCATGAACTATGAATCTTTGCAAACCATTTATATTCACAAACAGCTATATTACACAAAAGATAACATCGGAAAAAGCATAATAGGGGCACTTTAAAGTCAAAAAACAATTTACTTTCTCTTTTTATTAATGATTCAAAATGGGTGCATGTCTAAATGCTTTATCAAATTGTAAAATCTGAACAACTTCTTACATTTCAACCAGCTTGACTCATGATCAAATGCCGCCCACATTTTATTTTTCCTTCAACATCCTGTACCACTCAGAAACACATCAGATTATATATGGAAAATAGGTTACGAACGGCGTTACATGTTGACTCTAAACGAGCGAGGTCTCACAACGAGGTCCCCCAGAACGACGCATGCGTTTCTGTTCTTGTTAAGTCTTTGAATGTAAACAAGGGAAATGTTGCTGACAAGTCTTCCATAATGTTGATATATGTTTCTGCTCTGTTTAAAAGCAACCACCCTGCCTCTTCCACTTTTGGTTTTATTTCATTTCTGAAGTCCATCCATCTTATAGCATCCATAAAGCGTACAGAGAGACGCCTGAGAGAAAGAAAGGACAGGCGAGAGAAGGACGGGTGGGGAGAAAAGGGGTAAAACGATGGGGGAGGAAGAAAAGACAGTAAAGAGGTGGGGAAACGGAGAAGTAGGGAGCTGGGAAGGAGGGTGGAGAGGATCGTGAAAGAAGAAAAATGGTAAGGACACAAGGGAGGGATGAAAGGGGTTCAAACAGAGGATTATGGGAATAAAGTGGCGTGGAATCTCCACGACAGAGAACAAAGGACACAACGCAGCCCATGTGAATGCAATTTCACATCCACCACCCACCGCCTCTTGGTCAAAACACTGCCGTCTTTCTCCAGGAATGAAGTGCTCAGCATCTCTCTTGTTCGATATAATAAAGTTTAATTGGAGCCTTAAGGAAATGACTGCTGAAACACGGCTTATTCAATCAGAATGTGATGACAGTGTCATATATACTGTATGCACATTCAGCATCCTTTCTCACAAAGACTGCATATAAGTTGACCCTTATTGTGTCCATATGCTGTCCCAAGTCAGTCATTTTTGATTAATTTAATGCATTCTTGCTGAATAAAAGTATTCTTTCAAAAAAAATTAAAAAATACATTATGCTGGTACTTATAAAAGATATTTGAAAAAGTATTATAAAACCTGACACATACACAAACAAACGTTGGTTTAAACCTTACAGCAGTTTTCTCCATCTCAAAAGCTATATGGCTAAAATCTGAAAAGCATTTGGCTTCGTTGCCTGTTTGGAAACAGATAAATGGATCCAATTTCAAAATTCATTAGGCACATTAACATCAACCCCACCAGTTCTGAAGCACAAGTTGTGATCATGTACAAATAGTTTTCATACCTTTCAACACAAACAGACCTGGGTTATTTCAGTTCAATGATTCGGGAAAGTGCTCCATGTTGTTCTTTGGCTTGTTTGCATAAAGTGTCCACTACATTCACAGAGCGAATTTCCCTTTGGGGTCGTTGACATACAGCTCAACCTGGGCATAGCTGGCTACAGGCCTGGATAAAACACCCTTTTCAAATGCCAATCACACCATCCCCATGAATAGGCAGGCTGTAAAACTGGACATGAATGAGGTTCTACAGACAAAACCTTTAAGCTTCGAGGAACAAACAGGGCAGAATCAAGTAGTTTGCTGCCTGAGGGGAGATCTATATTAAGGCAAACAAGAGTCAAAAAATACTGGAGTTTTGGACCTTTAAATAAACCTAGACAGAATATTTCCACCGAGGCAATAGATGACCGATCCCAAGTCAGGTTTCAAGGGAAACTGGCCTAGATTTCCATAAAGGAATACGTAAATGTAAACTGTATCAAAATGATTCTTGCTCAAACATTATTTTGCTTGCCTAAGAGAGAAAGATGAGCCAAACAGGTTTAGGACAACATTGAGACTGTAAAACCTGTATGACTATCTATTCGGTCATCAGAGACCATGCACGCTAACTATAAGAAACAGGCACAATCCCAATTCCCACAATTTGTCCTATATATAGCATGGAACATAAGCAATAGTGTGTTTGAACTCATAGCATGTTAAGAATAGTATGTGAAAGATGACCAGATTGTATACTTTTCCCAGTGGATTTTTCAAAGCGTGCATCGATGCAAGAGATCAGGCATAAATAAAAACTTTTCCTAAGCAGCAAATCAGCATATTAGAATGATTTCTGAAGGATCATGTGATATTAAAGACTGAAGTAGGCCTAATAGCGGCTGAAAAATCAGCTTTGCCATCACAGGTATTAAATTGTAATAATATTTCACAACATTACCGTTTTACTGTATTTTTGGTCAAACAAATACAGGCTTGGTGAGCATGAGAGACTTCTTTCAAAATCTCGAGTTTCCAGTGACATGAATACTAACTGTTTAATATCTCAAAGCAAATCTCACAGCAATCAAAACATTTTTTTATGCTAAACATGTGGTCAGGAGGAGATTTTTGATTCCACTGTGGGCAGGGCAACCCAACTCTCCAGAGAGAGAAACCAAGATATCTCCTCATCACTCATAACTTGTCATGACTGGTTAGGAAAAACACTCAAGCCCTATTTACACTTGGCAGCGCTAGAGGTTGCCAAGCTTTCAAGCTGTTCAAGTTGGATCTCCAACAGTCAACGTCACTCGTGTTGCTGAGAATCTCCAATTGTCATGAAAAATATGTCTCTGCAAAATGCTGTCAGTGTAAATGGCCCTTCAGATTTACATTCACATAGGTTCAGTGGGGTTCTATATAATGAAAAATGTCTTAAATGATTGCATTACACTTTAACGGGTTATTTCATTTTTAAACAGTGATAAAGTTTATGGGCTGCTTAATTCATAAAATTAAACAAAAATTAATTTATTCAAACTAAATCCATAAAATGAATGTTTTATGGAACATTTTCTTCTATGAGTATAGCTTTTATCATTGGTCACACTATCACAATAAAAGTGCCAAAAGTTCTTTGATGCAGTATTAAGATGTAAATATAAATGTACATGCCATATTACCGAAATGTCTTAATAGTATTTGTCATTGCCTGTTCATCCATTTGTCATTGCCTGTTCATCCATAATTTGTAGAGCTAAGTGGTGGATGTGCTTTCTGTGGAACTTCAGCTATGTGATGGTCACAGCAGGAGAACAGCTGTGTGGAGCACACTGAGACCCATCTGCTGGGAGCTGGGAGAGAACTAGACTTGTTGAAGGGTGACACCTCAACCTCTTGATCAGAAATGTACAATTTTACACTATTATGCTCTTTGAGGAACAGAATTACATATTTCACATTATAAAATGGAGTCATATGCCTGAGGGAAAGTCAGAGTATTATTAAAACCATGGCAACACAAGGGTTATAAAGGGTTAGTTCACCCGAAAATGAAATATCTGTCATTAATGACTCACCCTCATGTCGTTCCACACCCTTAAGACCTTCTGTTATCTTTGGAACACAAATCGAGGTATGGCTCAGTGAGTCCTCTATTGCCAGCAAGATAATTAACACTTGCCCAGAAAGCTAAAAACATATTTAAAACAGTTCAGTGTTTCAACCTTAATATTATAAAGCGATAAGAATACTCTTTGTGCACCAAAAACAAACTGACGACTTTTCTACAATATCTAGTGATGGACGATTTCAAAGCACAGTCTTTTGTTTTGAATCAGTGGTTCAGAGCGCTAAATTCACACGATTTCAGTAAACGAGGCTTCGCTACATCATAAGTGATTTGAAATGTCAATAGTTCACGTGACTTTGGCAGTTTTATACGCGATCCGAACCACTGATTGGAAACAAAACATGCGTAAAGCTTCGAAGCAGTGTTTTGAAATCGGCCATCACTGGATACGGTTCAAAAGTCGTCTTTTTTTCTTTTTGGCGGACAAAGTATTCTCGTTGCTTAATAATATTAAGGTTGAACCACTGTACTGACATGAACTTTTTTTTAAATGTGTTTTAGTACCTTCTGGGCATCTGAAAGTGTTAAGTACCTTACTGGAAATAGAGGCCTCACTGAGCCATCGGATTTCATCAAAAAAAATCTTAATTTGTATTCCCAAGATGAACGAAGGGCTTGTGGGTGTAGAATGACATGAGAGTGAGTCATTAATGACAGAATTATTTATTTGGGGGTGAACTAACCCTTTAAACGTCAATGAAAAAAATACCTATGCTTATACAATCTCCATGTGATTTCCAAGATCTCAGTGAATGAACAACTGCAAATAGTTTACAGTATACCAGCATATTTGAGAAGATTCCATTGTTGGATCAAGGCAAGGCCATGAGGGGCCTGGATGACTGGGGTTTCACAGTGAAGCAGAGGCAAGCCTTTAGGAAGGTCTTCAACAGAGCAGTCAACCTCACTCGACTCTGTCCTCATCTTTCCTACACAGCTTTTGAAAGGGAGTAAGGGGTTTGGGGGCAACCTCGCGGGACTTTTCCAACACAGTGCGCTCGGATGAACCTCCCCACCCTCACAGCTGGGACATCATTAACTCTGAGCAGAGCAGGTCATGGGCTTTGGGCGAATAAAGAAACAGGAAGAAGACACAGAGAAGAAGAAAGAAAGATGATAAGGGCGCTGTAGAATACTCTTACATATGCTACTATTCAAAATTTTTATTCAAGTATAACTTTAGCAGCTGTAGTAAACCCACTTTGATTTATTATGAAGAAAAAGACCTAATGAAATAAAGATACTGTATTTATTATATTTTATGATCACGCAGTGAAAATGATTAATATTCCAAAAAATGAATTGAGAAATATTTGAACGTTTTGTTAATGGATTATTTTAATTTGTTAAAATCTATAGTAACTTTTTTTCCACATCTGAAGACAATGCTCCATCAAAAATGCAATGAGGACCTGACAGGAGATAACATGAACTATAAGCTATGGATTACAAAACTGATGAAACAGTCTGCCTTTGAGCTGTTCGGGAAATAAAAATGCCATGCAATACATGTACGCTTCAATGCACTGACATTAAAATGCTCATTTTAGTAATAAAAATGAACTTAAATAGTTCACAACCAGCCATACATCTCAATAAGAGACTGATGTAACGGAATGTTGACTATGAGTGGGCTTGGAGAACATGCATTTCATTCCATTACGTGTACAATAACACCATTCACCGAGACCCCCGTGTCCTTACTAACATTTCTGACCCAAATACCAAAAGCTGACATTCATCTTTTCTCTCAACTTGTCCACACTACCATCATTAATCTAACAATATCTGCTGGAAATATTCTGATGTTAGCTACTATGTAAATCAATACAATTACGCACAAGATGTCACGGCATTAGTTCTACTGCTTATTTGCATTGCAAAAGACCAGTGAGCTCTTAACTTACCACCACATGTCAAATAGAAAGTAAATATTTCTGTTTCTACACTACCCAAAAGCAAACTGTGGATCTCTGATATATCTGCTGGGCCTGATTTAGTATGTCGATGTGGTCACAGCTTTCATCCTTATTTCAATTGCTTTTTCCTGAGAAAATCTTTGTGGTTTTAACTTTTAGGGAACCTGGCCCACCCAGAATCAGCTGCAGAAAATACTTAAAAGGGTGCTGACATAACCAGTCCTGGAAGAAAAATAATGAAAGAGACTGCTGATAAATCAAGAGCATGGCTTTTCTCTCATCTTACATGCTGAAGTGAAGAGCCATGGTTCAGGTCTGAGGTGATAAAACAGACCCTAAGGGGAGTCAATAAATAAGGATTATCAGTAAACAAAGCACACCAAAGTTGAGGCTTGACCAAGAGAAACATCAAAATTGTTGGAAAAACTGCAAATCGGAGTGTTAAAGGTATGCAAATTTCGGAGAGGCTAACAATGGCGAGCTAGCTTTGAAAGCATAAGATCCCACATTTCCTTCAGAGAGCTCTCCAAAACACATCAGCACATAACATTACAAAAATAATGAACATAAACAACTTAAAGAGCACCAACACGTATCACCTGACTGCTGCAGATTCATTTTGACGTTGATAGTGTTGGCGTGCATAAATTCGAGTCACAAACCGCTCCGAGTACAACGTCATGGGTTTCCATGGCATGAACGCAGCAAAAGCTTGTTGTTTTGGTCCTGTAAAAACCTGTAAAAGGTGGCTGCTGTTTTGGTTGCGGTGCTCAGTGACTGACGTCTGTCTAATGCTTAGCATGAAACCCGCTAATGACATGCGATGTCTGCGCAAGCAGGGTGCGCGGAGGTATGGAAATTCATACGTTGACAGGCAAGTAGGACATCGAATCATTGCATTTGGCTGAACGTGATTGGTTGGACAAATATTTCATAGTTCTACGCCTTCCACAGATGATATACATACATATAAACATACATTTAAACCACTTAATTTGGTGATTGCTATCAGGATGTGAAGAGACATTGAACCAGCATAACAAAAAAAGTTTTTCTCAAGCAAATCGCCTACCCCGCCTTTAAGCCCTGAATGTAACTGGCCGTTCAGGAAAATGAAAAATATGGCATCATGTACCTCACATTGTTCCATAACCCATAGTTCATATAAACTGAGGGAAATAGAAATCATAAATTTCTTGAAATACATACAGAGCAAAAATATGAATGATTCATCTTGCAAGACAGGTTTTTGTCCAATCAAATGCTCTTTAAAACATTTCTGAACTGAAATATTGACCGCCCTTCTGAAGTAATGATCAACATGAGCACAGGGGAAATTCCACATTTATTTACTCTAAGAAAAATAAATCACAAGGCAGTTTTTTCTTCCCACAAAACTTATGACTCAGTCAAGTTTGGCCGTTCAGCAAACATTTCTTCACCTTAAAGCTGAAGAGTGTATTTTTTTTTTTTTACAATACATTAAAAAATCCTATCACATCTTACAATGTGTAATGACAAAATGTCATTTGTAGGTTCACTGTAGTACTGCAGTGCTATTAAAACACTCTTCTGTTCATTTAAACATCCCAACAAGCCTGAAATAGCATCATGGCCCACTGTTTGAGACAGGAGTCCCAAATCGGTCGGTCTGTGATTGGATGTTTTTTTAATGCACCTCTTCTCTTGATGATCACGATTAAAAAAACAACAGCTTACAAACATTAAACTGCTCCTTCCACTTAATGTTCATTTGAGAGGTCTTCTGGTCCACGAAAAGAATCAAGGCGATGAAGAAGGATGTGTTTAATGCTCAACTAAAGTGCGCAAATGGCTTGCAAGAATTGAATAATACTTCAATGGTGCTTTTGGGTCTTTTATTAATTCCAAAAAGCTCCGTTTTTCAAAATGTCTCTTTTCATCAAGTCATATTAATGTTTTTATCATTAACTGCATATATAACTCCCTGTCCATTTTCATCATACAATCACATCTTGAAGTCAGGTTACAAGATTTTGGTCCAAGTTTGTAGTCTGAGTTCAAGTGAACTTTTCCAAGCAGGAAGTTGGACATTCCAAGTTGAATGGAATGCAGCATGTGAGATCACTAGATATTTTATAGGGTTCTTTCTGCTCCATTCCAACTTTGTCTTTCATTATGAAAGCGAAAACAACAACAACAGCAAAAATCAGGAAGTAGGCTACATCACCTGAGGGTCAGATGAGTCAGATGACTGGGAATTTCAGTATGGTTCAGAGAGGTCACTAAAGTATGAGGAGATCTGTACTTCAGTGACCTCTATGAACATCTGCATCTGAGAATAATAACCCTTCTCTCCCATCAATTTTACTATTGCTCATCATGCTCATTGATCCTCGCCAAGTATTAAACACAAGCAATTAACGCACCAAGGAAAAACCTGCTCAGAGTCAGAACATAGTTGCAGCTGCAGAGTAACACTCTGGTAACCACCCAGAAGTAAAAATGTAGCCCTTAATTTTAACCACATAAATGCTAAGTAAATGTCTACAAGTGTCTTTATAAGTGTATGGGCACAAACCGCACTTTATGGTGTGAAACAAACAGATGCATCCTCTGTCTGGGATGGGGAGAAGAAAAAAAAAAAAACAGCTGTTAGCAATTCATCCCCGCAGGAAATAAGTGAATCATATGGACAGATGGCCTTTGACCCATCTAACGCACAAACACATTCCCACTCAGGCATAACTTGACGATTGGTCCTTTCTGGAACTGATGTCTATTTAGTGTCTCCTCACTGACAGACCAAAAAGGGAACTGTTAATATCAACAAAACCCCAACAAAAATCTGTTTATTATAATGTTGGACCATATTTAAATTTATTTCACAGATTTCTCCCCAAAATGAACATAGAAGATGCATAAAAACCATCTGGGCCTGTTCATTGGTGAATCTAGGTCTAAACATGGAGCTGAAATATTTCCACTTGGGTCAGCGACAAATAAGGAGTGAAAGCATGCAAAAAAAAAAAAAAAAAAAAAAAAAAAAAAAAAAAAAATATACATATACATAAATATGCATGATTTAATATACATATAAATAAATGAACAGATTTTACACTCTGGAATTTTTTAATATTTAAAATTTATTTATAATTAAATCTTTTAAAATTAACACTAAACTATCTAACTTAATGAATAAGTAAAACACAAAAGTGACACTGATTTATTACTCTCTATAATGTTTTAATATATTTATGAAATGTATATGTATGAAATATAAATAAATGAATGTCTAAAATAAATACATAAACATAAATATGCATTTTATATATATATATAAACAAATGAACTGAATTTGAAACTGTTTTAATATTTTTTAAAATTAATTGAAAATTAATTGTTTTAAAAGTAGTACTAAACTAACTAACTTAATAAATAAATCGGACACTGATTTTATACTCTCTATAATATTTTAATATATTTATGAAATGTATATGTCTGGAATATAAATAAATTAATAAGTAAGTAATTAAATACATATGCATAAGTATGCATAATATAAAATAAATATAAACAAATTAACTGATTTTACACTCTGGGATGTTTTAATATTTTTTAAAATTAATTTAACTGACACTGGCATTTTTTTCATACTCTCTACAATGTTTTAATATATTTTTGAAGAAGTTTTTTTGGTATACCATTCACATTTAATCACTGCTGTGATTTATTAAATTCATTGTGACCAATCGGAACCTTGTTGTAGTCTGAATTCAGGATGCAATGGAACAGATAAAGAACATGAAATGGATCCAAACCGATTTTCTTTACCAATGCAATCTTTCTCTCCTAATCATTTTGAACATTTAGTATCCGCTAAACTGCTGCAATAATTAAACAGAGTCTCTATAGAGAGCACATCATCTGCCTGGTGCTCGTTTGCAATTAGATATAACGCACAAAAGTCTCTTAGCTTTGCAGAGAGCTCATATGCATGGTCTCCCAGGCCAAGCCTAAAACCCAATAGAGGAAAGAGATCCCACCAGTTTGCTGTTCTGCTGGAAATTCATATTAGAATTCAAAAAGCAGTGTCAGCGGGAACAGAGCATTTAGATTCACAAACTGGGGGAAAATGGGTTATGAAGAAGGATCCCTCAGGCCATCTGAAAACGCCCCGGTGTTCATGCCGAGACGGCGGAGGACCCAGCGCGAGCGCCTGATTTCACACCACAGCATCTGGTCTCTCTCTGCCTCCATTTACACCATCTGCCTTAACAGAAACAGACAGCTACAGAAATGAGCACTCTGCCCCTCCATCTCTAATCAACTGGATGTTGTTACAGGTCAGTGGAAAAACCACATCACGATAACAAAGACAGGTGCATTTATAGTCTGGGTGGGAAATAGGTGTTTCAGTGACTCGATTAGAAGAATCTGGTTCAAAATAAGACCAAGCTCTGCAGTGAAATGTGGTTTTGGTTATGGTTTTCGGTCAGATACAGATGACTTAATATGTCCCGTTATTTGAACCCATCCAGTAGATAAGCATTAGTGCGGCTTTAACCAAGCTGAACCAGAAATCAGACGTGCACTTTTCAGAAAGAGGGAAGTCACTTCACTTCTGTTAGGGGTCGAGGAACAGTGTCAACAAATGCATTGCATTTCATTCATCCATCATTCATGTTACATAAGAGCTCTCCAATCAAGGACGTCTGAAAAGATGTTGTTTATAATCTCTCATAAAAGTATGAACCTGCTGTTTAAAAAAAAGGGACTTGAAGTCTCTCAAAGGCAAAACAGAACATAGGAATGAAAATGCAGAGCATAAAGTCAATCTGGACTGTTTTTACACCACAGATCCCTGTGTGGCAGTTACAGCAGACAGATGGAAAATATATAAATAAAAACTAATCCAAAATAGCCATAATAGCATCTCATTGATAAGCTACTAACATAACACTGGAGTTCATGATGTTCAGGTAAGACTGTCAGTGACTGACCACAATGGTAAATATATATGTGACCTTAACTATTATGTACTTACATCAAAAAATCAATACAGTGTATTTATTGTGTTCGTATTGTATTGCTAACGGGTAAAGTTAGGGACAGGTTTTGGTGGTATGGGTGGGTTAAATGGGTCAACAGTTTAATTACCCAGGTAGGTTTTTTGGGGGTTACACTTTATTTTAAGGTGTCTTTGTTACACTGTAATTATACATTTAAGTACTGAGTAATATTAAGTAACTACATGTACTTACTATAGGATTAGGGGTTGTGTTAGTTGCATGTAATTATGCATAATTTATAGTTATTACTATTGCAATTACATGTAACATGACACTGTAAGATAAAGTGTTCGTTTTTTATAATATAAAACCAATGCAAAAACATGTATGAACACAATAAGTGCACTATATTACATGATTCACTTAAATTTTAGTAGTGAAGGCCACCTAATATAAAGTATGACCATAAAACGTTCCTCTAACCTAAAACAAAACCCAAATGACAGCCTAACTGAAGCTCAAAACTACAAAATACTCCAATTAAAATGGGAAATGGGTGTAAATGGGAACGAGGAAAGGGTATGAACATAGTGAAACACTCTCATTGAGGACTTCTGAAACATTTTATCAAGTTGCTGTATTTTTTTTTTAAACTAACTTACATGACATGGAGTCCCCAAAATAAAATAAGTGCATAAAGCTTGACTGTGTTTGAAGTGTGAAGCTCTCTGAACGACAGTAAAAGCAGAAGGTCTGACCTGCTGGTAGTTCTCCTCTTGCGGTTTGAACGTGTGATCCAGCGGCTGAAACCTTAGATTCACATGAGGAAACTGATGAAGCCAGTAAGTCCACCAAGGAGCGATATAATCAACCCGTGCAGACGACATCCTTCAGCAGTCGAGGAGACGAATAAATCACTTCGGCGGATAGAGACGGTCGGGCAATTTGGGTGTTTCTTTCCCGTGTTCTCTCCACTGTCTTGTCTTCTCAAACAAAAGCCATGGATTCTGACTTTAGAGAGACCGAGTACTGAAACAGAAGTGCTGAAAGGTACATGAGAAGATCTCCGAATACTTCCCCCCCCCAAAACGCAGCCCAGGGAATTCACGAGAAACGTGGAATTATTGCATTAAATCCTGGTCTCGTGCCGCAGCCATGTCTGCGCGTGTTGTGCGCTCATTCTCTGAGCGACTCGGGAGCGAGCTCGAATAAGCGCACGAATGGGACTCGGGGTCGCGCGTAAATAGGAAAATGAGAATGAGGCATTGTCTCTCTTTAGGAACTTTTTTGATGGTGGTCGAAAATGAGATTTAGTGGAGATTGAATATATGTTATTGCTGTTGTAGTTTAGCTGTAAATGACTTGTTTGAATAAAATATAGCTACTTAAATGAGATAAATGTTTAATGGAGTAATTTCTGACGCTATGCTGCCATCTATTGGGAAAGTCAAGTAAATGCAGACACTTGTACGTAAAACTTCAGGTTTACTTTCATTTCCTTCCAACCATCTATTTTATAATGTCAATCCTTTAAGAATATGGACTTCTGATTATGGTTTTTGTAAGTAGATCTTACTTGGCACAGTAAACTGTGTATTTGTTGAAATATCAGCAATAAATTCTTAATAAGCACCTTGTAGTTTGTGGAACTTGAAGAGAATGCCAGGAATTGCTACTCAACTTTACTTTTCCATGTAGTTTAAGATGACAATGCAAGTTAGAATTTTTGTTTGAAATGTTTTATAACTTCACAAAATGGAAATGCTCTATTTCAAGCAATGACCCACCCATTGATAGTAACGGTGTATTAAATAAAAAAAGGTTGACAGGCTACTATAGTCTAGGTACAAGAAAGAATGTATAGTTTTATAACACAAGGCAGTTAAAACTGACTTTGTAATTAAAATTCCACAAATGTTTTCTAAACAAGCAGTTTAAACAACCGTAATTGTGTAAGGAGCTTATTCATTAGAGCATGTAGCTTGTGTGATACAGTAAAAGTCAAATGTTTGTACACGTTTACGATATAAACATTTTGGTTTAAAAGCATCAAGTTTGAGCTGAATGAAAACTTCAAAGTACAAAAAGTTCGGGGTCAGCAAGACTGTATTTGTTTAATGAAAAATACAGTATCAACTGATAGTGAATTATCTTTAGTTAAACTATTTTAAATGTAGAACTATTTTAGTAAAAAAAAAAATATTCCTGGCAAAGCTGAATTTTCGGCATATGATTTGGTGCTCAATTTATTATCAATGTTAAACAGAAAAGATATACTAATTATATAAGCATTTATTTGAGATTGAATGTTATTGTAAAAATGGAAAAGAAAATCTTCGCCGATCAAATTACTGTCCTTAAAAATAGCAATTTCTTTAAAAAAATAAAAAAATCTTACTGACCCCACAAATTTGAATGGAAGCATATTTCCTTACACAATCTACACAAACATTTTTTTTTTAATCAAACGGGTGAACAGTATAGAAACACAAAAACACTTTTTTTTTTTTCCAATTTTATTCCAACATTTTGTACAAGAGATCTATTTCAGCTCCTTCACGGCCAGACCTGAAACGAGAAAGAGAGAGAGATTGGTCACACGTACAGTAATCCTTGTAAAGGGACAAATCAAGGTGTGACGGCTACAAGTGTTAGTGAACCGGTGGAACTGAAATCTCAGAGTGATGCGAAACTCAGCACTTGGTCCATCATTGTTCTAGCAAGCGTGTAAATGCACAGAGGGCACAGAACAGGCCCAAAGTGTTTGGACAACTTGCACAATTCTCACAAACACCTGATGAACACCGCATTCCCCTTAACTTTTTCCAGTCAGTGCGGCGCATTTGAAGATTAAAAAAATACAATACAAACTAATCAAAAGCTTAACTGTAACGCATAACTTTAACTTCTTCAAGCCTGAAAGTGGCAACATTCCCTGTTGTTTATTGGTGACAGTTCCCAAGACAGTGGGAATCAGTGATAAATTCACATTCACAAGACTTATATCCAACAAGCCAAACTGTAGTCTACATCAGTGGTTCTAAACTATGGGCTCTCAAACTATGAAGAGGAGCTAAAACTACTAAAAATCCAGAAATTTCTTTTTGGTTATTTTTATAACGAATATAAATTTGTCTAATTATGAAAATATAAAATATTTTTATCGGGTTGAAATTGTTGGAGACCTTCTGGGGGTTGAGAGCCACTGGTCTAGATCCTTAAGGCTTTTGATGTGTTGATCATTGTAGCCAATCACAGACATATCTGCTGAGCACGTGAACAATGGCCAATCAGTGGGGTTTAAAAATCCACTCAACAGTGCTCAAAATGCTAAGGGAGAAATGCTGATAGTCACGCTTTCCAAAATTCAGTGCCGGCTTGGTACCAAAGTCAGTACTTTAAACGTACATTAATTCATTTGGCAGATCCCGGGTCTCTGTGTGGTTACACACTGAGCTAACTCCCCAACCCTACTATTAACATCAACGCTATTACTGATGCCCTGTTATCACTGTAGCTTCATTAGGTGTTAAAGACTGACCTGGTGGCAGGGACTGCTTGAGCTTCTCGGCCTTCTCTTTGTCTGTGATGACCAATGTGTACAGGTATCTGCTGCAGCGGACCTTGAACTTCACATTGTCTTTGTTCTTCTTGATCTTGACAGCTGTTGGAACGACGCACAAATTTAGAGAAGTCCTCACCACATTTTCCCAGCAGGTAATGGAGATGCCAAATATGCTTATTGTTTGTGTTGAAATAGCAATAGTATCTTTTATACAATAATTAGCAGTGTGTCACAATCGCACAGGAATCTCCAATTCAACACTTACTGTACAGTTATGACCTTCTAGAAAAACAGTACATAAAATGTATGATCTCAAGCCAGTGCTTGTCAATCCAGGTGCTGGAATTACCCCAGTAATGCACATTTTTGGATGTCTCCTTATTTAATGTCATTTCAAGGTGTGACGGCTATAAGTGTTAGTGAACCGGTGGAACTGAAATCTCAAGAGTGATGTGAAACTCAGCACTTGGTCCATCATTGCTCTAGCAAGCGTGTAAATGCACAGAGGGCACAGAACAGGCCCAAAGTGTTTGGACAACTTGCACACTAGAGTCTCTTGCCTTGACCACACTAATATTTTGTGTTTGAAAACATCTATTTCTCTCTCGTTTTGGCCTTCCGTCCACAAATATACGCCGTTTTTGTGGATAAACGAGGCATTTTGAACCATCTAGGGTTATACCGGTAAATTCTTACGTCTGCCGTTTACTGTGGCCGACGCGACATAATCCTTTGAAGAATCTTCGTTATGCATTCCTGCAAAGATGAAAGTTTACTCACATTTGACCCTTCACAAACAGTTTGATTGACAGGCGACCTAACCAATCATAATGCCGAATCCGCCATCTTATCCGACAAAGCCGTCAGGGAGTAGCCTATAGTAGATTAACGTTGTTTAACTTGAAAAATTGTGCGTATTCGCGTCTTTCCGCGGTTGAAACAACTTTCCTTCTGATGTTCATTCATGTTTATTTGATGCTATAAATGAACTAGCATGAAGAGATGATCGGTTCACGAGCCGCTTGAAGGATGTCACGACACATTAAAGAGCCACTGTATGGTATTTAAAACTGCTTAAAAAAATTACAATATTTTAAAAATCAAACTATTTCATACGTTGTCAGTGTCCTCTTTCCTCCGTGATGTATTTTTCACATCGTGAGAATATGATGTGTGGCGTGAGAGCGCATGTGTTGTCGAGTACAGCAACAAGGGACGGGTTTTGCGAAGTGTCAATTGCTTTCCTGCGGCAAACATGACAATTGCGTTTTAGACCATACAATTTTAAGTGCGAGCTGGACGAATCAGTGAGTGTTAGGATATTTTGCAGATAAAATGATCATGCCAGAAGAATATCGTGATATCTTTAGGGTGATTTAAGCATTTTCAGACGTTTTCGTGTGGATGAGCAACTTCTGGAAAACGCTAGCGTATTCATACACCACTTTCAAATGTATTACATGTGAAATGGCCAAAATGTGCAGTCCTCCAGGATATTCACTGCCATCCTTTAACAGGAGTATACAGGCCCTCTGTCACAAATATACAGTATTACACCAGCAATCATGAAATGAAAAGCCTCCTCAGGGATTCTAAATGATCTATGACTGGTATATTTGAAACTCAACTTACACTTGGCATCCTTCCTCCTTGCTGTAAGCAGGAAATCTTTGATTTCTTCAATTTTGCGTGGCTGTAAAGACAAACAGCACATTTAATACAGATCGTGACATTCACATATTATAGCACTCAGGTTATTCTCAATGTGTTCCAGTCCGCAGCACAGCTTCTCAGTCTAGGCTTTCCCATTTGATTCCGATTCCCTGACATTCCCAGACTGTCCATGCGCGCGACAATCATTTATTAAACGTTAACCATTGGAGATGGTAGATCCACAAGAACTTATAATACATTTTAGAAGATTTTTATAAGCCTCTAAGTCATAAACAGAATAATTGATCAATTGGTAAAATAATACGAGTGCAAATATAAACACATTCTCACCATTTTGTTTCAGGAGCGACTCAACCCTGCAATGAAACAAAACAAGACTTTATTTTCCCTTTTCTTCACAACTTCCGGTAAATATTACGTTTAATGACACATTTATAGACACTCTTTCATAAAGTACACGATTTATGTGTGTAAATTGATGGATGGATGCAGATGTACATGGATAATTTTGGTAGAGCTAAACTGCTAACACTTACACGTCCTGCGAGAGAGGGGGGAAAAGGGGCGGGACTTCCGCGTGAATCCTTAATATAAACTGGCTACGGTGGCGCGAGAGGGACTTTCTAATGTAGCAAGTCAAAACTCACAGTGACTTCTACTGGTTCAGCGTGTTCATGTCATGTAGTGATATATTAATCGAGAGACTGTACTGAATATTTGTACTTTAAAAAATAAGCGTCATTTAATGTTAATAATTTGCATCATTTAAAATGAAAGCGTAAAGGCTTTTTTATTATTGTTGTTGCCATGTCTATATTTCATCGTCTTCCTATTTTGACAAATTAAAAACAGAAATTAAACTGTTAGAACACCCTTATAAAAGAAATGGTGCCTTCTCCTGGCCTATGTGTAAATTCTACCCTTAAATCTTGATATTGAATAAAGAAAATGTTTGATGTTGATGACCCAGAAGAATGATTTTATAAAATGCGAAGCACTGATTACAAAAATGTTGCTGGATATTGACCAATTTTAAGATCATAATCATTACATTTACACATCATATTTATGGTCATTACATTTACGGTCTCACTGTGTATATAATGAGGTGTAGTAAAAGATAAATATCAGGAATGGCATTATCATTTAAGGAAATTTAAATATATATATATATATATATATATATGTGTGTGTGTGTATGTGTGTGTGTGTGTATATATATATATATATATATATATATATATATATATATATATATATATATATATATATATAACAATTAGACACCACATATAAACATATGGAACACACATACACACACACACACACATATATATATATATATGTGTGTGTGTGTGTGTGTGTGTGAGAGAGAGAGAGAGAGAGAGAGAGAGAGCGCGCGTTAAATATAAATACATAATATATAAATATATATTGACATTCTTGTTAAAAGAAGTGAAACATTGATTTGCTAGATCTGATTCTAAACAGCCATCAAAAAAAAAAAAAAAAGGTGCGTGCAGAAGAATTTGGGAGATAGGTGGGTTTTTCAAAAACAAGTTATGCACATCTGTCATGCATGCACATGCACATCAATAATTCACACATCTGGCTCTTGAATTTATTTCACCTCGTCTTCTGAATTCTTGAGTGACATCTGCAGCTTCTCTACTTAATTAATAAAGGTAGACACCGCCGCTGCCCTCCTCACTCTAATTACTGTCCCAATGGCTCATATGCATTTCGGCCCACGTAGAAGCCATAGGGCAGATCCCACAGCTCGCTTCCCTCCACTGAGCAGAATGCTGATTAGGTTCACTTGGCTCAGTGTATTTGCTGCTTCCATTCAGGGAATTTATTAAATCCTGTCCGGCCTCAGTCAGACGTTAACGAAGGTAGGTTTGGTGCTGGTTGGCCATTAAAACTTAAAATCTGAAAAGCATATTTCAGATGGTTGACGAGGTGCAAACATCCTCACCTGTGTTAAAATGATAAAAGCTGTGCACGGTAATCTATCATTTTATCATTCTACCTTAAGTTCCCATATTTTTTGCGATCAGTTTGATCCAATGGCACTAGATGGCAGATTATGCTCATGAACAAACAGAGTTGCATGAAGCATGAGGGAAGGAGAGGAAAGAGGGCACTCTCTGACCATTTACTGAGCCTGTGTTTCCCATTTACAATTAACTTCAGTCCTCTGATGCATTCCTCAATTCTAAAGATATGAAACTGTAAAACTGATTCTTTTTGATCGATGTGCTGTTATGCAAGGCCTATAATACCTGCAGAAAAACATTTGTTAGCATTTTTATTCATTTCAATCGCAGTTGCTCGGTTGAATGCCCCAGCCTTGACCGTTTGGATCAGACTTATGATTTTCATTTGCTGATGGTAAGAGTCCTTAGACTCACTTTTAAAGAGGGACCTGAACTAAAAGTTTTTTATTATTATTTTTTTTTACAGAGCATCCCATTGAAAATTCTCACCCAGAGGGCTACAGACATCAGGGTTAGACTTCTGATTCTTCTGTTTGCATGAAATAGTCAATAACTTAAATGAAGCTCCAATAAGCGTATAGTCATGAAAATCGAAAGCCTCATTCACACTTTGTCACTGTATGTTACTAGTCTCTTTATAAAGCTTAACTAAACAATATAATAATCAATTAAAAAGGCCATCTTCTGGTCAGACGTGGGAATTCATTCGGTGCGACCCTCACGGTGCATGATGTGTATTCTCTGGACATAGAGTGTACTCGGTTGTACACAGTACACTTGTTATAGACGTGCATTATGAGAGTGAATAAGTGCACTCGATAACGTCCACTATGGTTTCGGACACTACTTCAAATGGGTGTCCCCTCAAATAGTGCCCCATTTAAGTATAGGCTAATAGGGGGCGATTTCGGACACAGCCAGTGTCACTCTTGTCCCCGGAAATCACCAGATCTTTATTGAAACATGCAGAAATGTATTATAAATGATAATCACATGCCCTCCTTTAATCCAAATAACTGGGTGGGACAACCTGTCACTTACACGAGATCCACCAATAGCAAATCACAACCAAATCAAAACAAGTCCCGCCCTACATTTTTTCTTGCTCGAGAACCCGTTTCACTCAGATATACATCGCAACAGGGAAGAAAATACTATCACAATTTCCATTTCACGCCAAGTTCAGAATTCACTTTTGAATCTTACAAGCTTGGTGCTCAATTCCAATGTTGTTTGCAATTTATTTTTCACCTTACAAAAATGAATCATTGCAACAAAAAGAATCTCCTTAGGCATTTTTCACAATTGACTTGCACAGCAGCACAGCAGCACAGGGCTTTCCTTACGTACCGTCTCTGAGCCATTAGAATAGATGCGTGCCAAGTCTTCAGGCTCCGTTTTGACTAACGTACATCGTCGGTAATGACACGCAGTACATCACTCAGCCATTCAGGTGAGACAAACACAAGCTTCACCGTGTGTATAGCCAGAAGTAATGTGTGATGCTGGCCCAGCATCAATCATGTTTGGATTCTGCTGGAACCATAAATGGGAATAAGAAGAAGGGTTCATCCAACCATCATTAGTTTTGCTCAACTTAATTTCATCCTTAATTTCAAACCTGTGGCGCTGTAGGGCTACACTGGGATGGTAATGTATATATCTGGAACTGGAATAAGACAAGAGCACCTGGAGTGGAAACAGCACAGGTGAAATAATACGAAATGGAATTTTCAATTAGGTTTGTATAGGATCTGTTGAGGATTTTACACTTGAATATGGAATCAAACCAAATGTAAGCGTTCTCGTGAGCGCTTAGTCTATACAACCACATTTTCTTCCACAAGAATATTTAAACAGTCTCACAGGGTGAATTCATACACTGCTTTTTGACAAGGGATTTTTCCTCATCTTTATATGCATTATGTGCATTGATCGGCAAGTATTGATTCTCACATCCTGGATTATAAGATGTTATCTGAAAGCTATCATACTTACTTCAGAAGATGAAGGACATCGTTTTTTTTTCAGAAAAGGCTATTTCACCATGTGACACACTGTAACAAATGTCTGCAATTTAACAGTATTTACTGAAATATAATATGTAAAGTAACATACTGTAAAATGTGCATACAGTAAAATATATGGTCACTAGTGTAAATATTCTTCCTGTAAATCTGTTTACAGTAGTGAACTTGACCAATGGCAAAACTTATTAAGTTTTTTTTTTTTTTAACTGTATGGTGGAAGTGGCGGTTTGGACAAAAGACGTACTGGTAACTGACTGGAAGCGCTAGTTGGGCAGGCAAACATAATGTATTTGGCGAAGAAACCAACAGAATGGGAGAGGACAGAGTTAAGAGTTAAAATGTTGTTTAATGTGACTATGTTTGTTACAGGAGAGTCTGTTCTCTAAGCAAAAACATGGATGCTGACTGTAAAAGGCAGAAAAATGATCCAGCCACAATAGTTAATAGACTCTTCCTCAACATTATTTGGCCCTGAACTCAACAATTTAACTGGCCCAAAACTCAGTTGAACTGAGTTAGTCCAACTCAATTTAACTGGCCCAAAACTCAATTTAACTGAGTTAGTCCAACTCACTTTAACTGGCCCAAAACTCAATTTAACTGAGTTAGACCAACTCAATTTCATTGTCCCAAAACTCAATTTAATTGAGTTGGACCACCCCAATGTCCCTTTATATATATTTTTTTTCAATGTGAGAACAACTTCTGCTCTTTTGTTGCATTAAGTTTTTTCCATCCCCATGTACCTAGGGGCTCCATAAATATCTGTGTATTCTGGGTTAATGAAGACATGAAAGACATGGATGTTAAAGAATACTGCATGTTAGAGATTTCTTGAGCAGCAAATCAGCATCTTAGAATGATTTCTGAAGATGTGGCACCGAAGACTGTAGTAAAGATGCTGAAAATTTAGCTTTGCCATCACAGGAATAAATTAAATCTTTTAAATTTATTAAAACAGAAAACTCTTATTTTAATTTTTAATATTTTATAATAACTCCATAAAAATGTATATCAACCCCAAACTTCAGAACAGTAGTTTACTCAAGAAAAATATCATCAAATTATTAGTTCCTACTTTCATTTTTCATCACTTTTTCATACATTAGTATTTTCTGAAAGTCAGCATTCTGTCTGCATCCTTTTCTCAAAGTGACACTCTCCTTACTTCCCATCCCAAGCTGTCTGCCCTGTGCCAACCTGATGCCGCCCATCTATGCTGGTGCCTGCTGGCTTTTCTTGCCGTCTATGTGCCTGTCAGTCTTCCAGAACCATGCTTCCAGCATTTCTACCCACTTTGTCAGTTCTGGTCGACAGCAGGAGTATTTCAGTTGTCTGTTCCGCTCTTGGCTGGAATGCAGCATTCAGTTGCCTGCACCACTTAATGTAAAAAACACTGCCTCAGTTGCTGAATATATAGTATGCTCTAGAATTTATACTGTATTAGTACACCTGACACACTGGACTGACATACACCAGAGACATTTGATGATAGACTTTGGCACATTTACCATCTTTATCATCCATTTGGCTGAATCAGAGCATACAAAGATGAAAAGTGTTGGGGTTATTGTTCTCTGATGAGAAACTGCAGCTCTAATGGAATCAGGCACCTGAATTTTCTCTGACTGCCTCCCTGAATCACTGTCTCCCATATAAGTGTTTTTCTTATTAGCTGAACTGGGAAGCTGAGCCAGCAGGTTTCCATTTAGCTAATCAGACTTTTATATTTACATATATCCATATCTGCCATCATTCACATTACAGCATATAGTGGACCATTACTCCTTGTAATACCAGGCATCTCCTGGGCATTCTTTCGATCTAATTGGACAATGTATTGCTCTATATAACAGGGCTTTCTTTTCAGGACTTGGGATATTCAAATTAAAATTCATAATTATCAGACTTCACACTATAATTTGAAGCCAATGTATTAACATAAAACAATTAAGAATAAAAAAAGAAAGAAATGTGCCCTAAAATGTACAAAACAAAAACAAATATATATATATATATATATATATATAATATTATTTATATAGTATACTATATCTAATAGTGTAATATTTTCACATTTTAGGGTACATAAGAATATATATATATATATATATATATATATATATATATATATATATATATAATATATATATATATATATATATATATATATATATATATATATATTATAAAAAATTTTATATAATATTTTCAGCCTTTATACTATTCTTACATACTTGTGCTGATGTTCATTTTGCACTTGCCAATAGTCTTGATCTTGTACAAATATGCCTTATATGCTTTCTTTTTCTAAGTCAATAAAAAGCAAAATTCCATCTTTTGCTTTTAAAGTCTCCTAACACTCAAAATAAAACACCACATTTACAATTTATTACATTTCACTAGAGACTGGAAAGCATATCATTTAGTTCAGAAGGACAGGGCTGCAGTAATGAAAACAGCCTTGTGATGTGGTGGACGCTGACATTCTGATATAGTGTTCCATATCACACATGGGGTAATTCTGCATTCTGTTGTTGCCTGCTGCTCCTTGGAGCCAGTCAAAGCTCTGTCTCCACATCATCTCCAAACCCAGCTGAACCTTTACCCTGTTTTACTCTGCTGCACAGGAACTAACATATTAAATATTTATGGCCTTTAAGAACGTTATTTACCAGCTTCAGTCCCACAGTCTCTGACTTTAGTGCTTGGTGAATTGCAGTCATAAGACATCCTGGAACAACGACCTTGGGTTTGAAAAGTTGTTTGAAAATGGCCACTCTAAATATTCCAATTAGAAATAAGTGATTTGTGCTATTTTGAACTGTTTCAAATAGAATTGTGTACTGTATGTTGGAAATAAAATAAGATAGCAGGCTAATCATCTAGTGGTATGCAAAACTAGTTGACTTGAGAGAGAATGTTAAGTTTAATTTGACCATTTACATTCAAAAGTTTGAGGTTGATAAGATCTGGATACAATTTTGGAAAGTTTCTTGTTCATGAGCAATGTTGGGAAAGTTACTTTTAAAAGTAATGCGTTATAATATTCCGTTACTCACTAAATAATAAACTAATTTCTGTAGTAGTTATATATCAAAATGGTAGTAGTTAAGGCATCTTCATGAAACTAATCAGCCAAACTTTGACCCTCCCCCTAGTCCAAGCAAGGGGGGAGACACACTAATATCCATACCTCAGATCACCTGCACAAACTTCTGCGACGCCTGCGGCAGAATCATTTTTTCAAAGGTTGTCCTGTCAACAGCGACTTGGTGGATTGAGAGAAAGTGAGAGACAGTGTTCTTTTCTTATTATCATCAAGTCTGTGAACTCTTATATAAGGAATAAAGGTGTCTGCAAAGTTTGTAGTGCTTTTTTGGACTCTTAAATTCTTTGATTTCACCAGTGTAAACTTCAGATAAACTTTTTAGCTCAACATCAGCTGAAATATTGTCAATAATGAGCAATCTTTATAAAGTTAGTGTTTAAAACTGACAGGTGGTGAGGAAAGCGCTCCAATATTCTCTACACATAACAATAATTGATTCTTTAAGAGGCCCCTAAAGGGCACATATGATGAAAATCTGACTTTTTCTGTGTTAAAGTGCAGCGATCTGGTGCGTCTACCAAACCAGAAAACGTAAAAAAAGGACGACCCAGTAACTTTGTTTTGGTAAGTCTATCTCTGCAAGCATGTGTAGAGAAAGCCGTTGAGATTTTGCTCCCTTTGTGACAAAGGAAGGGGGTCTTATTATAATATTAGCGCCCCCTGAGTCTGTATGTTTCCACCCACAACGCCGCCATTGTGTTTTACCAGTGAACCAGTTCTAACACAGGAAGAGCTCGTGATATGTATCAGCTCTGTAAACATTATCACTGTCCTGTAAAAAGGCTATAATAGTAAACATATGAGTCTCCATAAACTCCTGGCATCTGAGCCACCAAGGACGCAGTGGAGTAATTTTACTTATGAAGGGAATGTGGCCAGATAAATTCATATAATGTACCAGTATGTGCACAGTCATTTGCACAGTTGACTCTTAAAGATGGATCGATACCAACTGTTCACGATCCAATTTCATTTATATTTTGCGATATTTTCAAATTGTCTTTATGAATGTTTCGTTAGCACGTTGCTAATGTAAAGTTACTGTAAAATGTGGTTAAAGTTACCGTTATTTCTTATTGTGTTCATGGAGGCCCGCACCATGTCGTTATTTTCATTTTTAACCCGAAAACGCTTGCAGTCTGTAGAATTCATCTTCATTCTAATTGAGACTCTCCAACAACGTGTAGCTTTAGCCACGTTAGCTGTGCAGCACCATCAAACTCATTCAGAATCGAATGTTAGCAAACATTCACAAAATACCCACACTGTTAAAAATTTTCCCGTTAAAAAACAGTAAAGTACTGGCAGCATGGTTGCCAGTAAGATACTGTAAAATAACAGTATCTTACTGTTGGTGAAGTTTACAATTGGCTACTGTTTTTGCAAATACAGCATACAGTTGGCTACTGTTTATTAAAAAACAGTAAAGAACTGGCAGCACGGTTGCCAGCACGTTACTGTTAAATTAACGGTGTCTTACTGTTGATGAAATTTACAATTGGCTACTGTTTTTTCAAGTACAGCATAATACTGTTTCTACATTTTACAGTAAAATTCTGAGAAACGCATTTATAGTTTGTGGATGTTTATTTTCAGCATATTTGCAGGATTTTAGTGTAAATAATACAAATATACTACATGGTATTGTATAAGATATTGATTAGTGCACTGCTAGCAAAAAGGATTCGGTGTAAATGTAGCCAAAAAATGGACCCCCCAAAAAAAATATCAGAAGAAAAACAGTTGAAAATCCATGCGTGCTAACTGCAGTCTTCTGTTCTGAAAATACTGTAAACTACTGATTTATTTCCTTCGAGCAGTAAATAGGGTAAAATGCTGTTATATTTTGTCTATGTATTTCACCAAAAAAAAAAAAAAAACGGTAATGTACTGCTTTTGAACAGAACAGGATTATACTGT
This sequence comes from Opsariichthys bidens, assembly GCA_037194245.1. Classification (NCBI taxonomy): domain Eukaryota; kingdom Metazoa; phylum Chordata; class Actinopteri; order Cypriniformes; family Xenocyprididae; genus Opsariichthys; species Opsariichthys bidens. The sequence goes on from CM074296.1 coordinate 6,624,283, forward strand.
TGAAAATTTGTCGTAAATTAACAGCAATTTCTAACAGTGTACATGATCTACACCTACCAAATCAGCGCATTTTTTCTCTCAGTGAAAGTAAAAACAAATCCAAGAGGTACTTCACAGACAAATTCTGGGGACATATGAGACTTATATTACATCTTGTAAAAAAGGGATCATCTTTATATATGACTGAAACATACAGTAATAATACTAATTCAATTTAATCCAAACTAACAAAATCTAAAGAGCAAATTATTTTGAGTATTTTTGTACAGTGTTCCATCAGTTTCAGCAAAAGAACACAGATGTTCAACAACCGTTAAAGGAAACAAATGTCATGAAGTGATTCCGTTTTAGAATAAAAAAAAAGGAGCCACCACGATCATCTTCAAGATGTTAAGCAAGGCAGGAACGGGTTAATGTTGCATAGAACCTACGCAGAGTAAACAAGCCATTTACATTCCACAGCCATCCCGTTTTTTTCTTTTTTTCTCCTAATCCAGTAGTGTTTGCGTTGTTAAATATGTATAGTTGCAAGATGTCGAGTGCATATTTGATCAGAATTTTACATTACATGATAAAACTGCTGATGAGTCGAAAGACTGCAAAGATCTGAACAAATTTCAGGAGCTCTGCATTAAAAATGTGCCTTGAAAGGGTAATCCTTAAGAAAATCCCTGACTGAAAGTAAAAAAGCAAGGAAGTGAGCTAAAGCGGTGGTATTCTTCTCTTTATTTCTTTATTCGTGAACAGATTAAAGCATTTGCGCGTAGTGAGTGTTTATCAACAAAAGAAATTGAGAAGAGAGATCTGTGAAGCGTGGCGCACTGGCTATTAGTTTCCCTTAGCTGAGGATCCACATCAACAAGTTTAGTGATCCTTGAGACTAATAACATCTATTTATGGATTTAACTCAATTTGCATTGTGTTAGGCGGCCCCAAACAAAGACAAACACACTCTTCGAACGGACTGAATCCATAGTCTGCTCTTCATTACTTTTGTCTTTAATGGGGTTGCAGTATAATTTGTCAAAAATGGAAAAGATTGGTTTGCGAGTAAAATTGATGAAGATTGATGGAGGTGAAGGGAGGGAATGACTGTAAGTGAGGGAAGAGAGAGAAACAGACGAGGCAGACACTTCTCCGAGACCATTAAATCCAAAGGAAACTTTTTTCAGCACCGTGCGAGAAAGTTTTGTGATGGAATAGTGATTTTCAAAGTGATTAAAAAGCCATTACAGAAACGACTCTCTCAGGTAATTCGAAAGGTAGTTATTCAAACCCTTTTTGAGAAGCCTGGTAGGGAAGAGCACGCATTAAAGAAATGGCAGTTATTAGATGAAGATATTATGCAGGATTGCTCTTCTGAGAATGCGCCTAGCAGAAATATTCCGTCTTTCTTAAAACAGGCAAATCCTCCGCAATTGATTATCCTTGTGTCTGATTTTATTTTTATCACTGTTTCTCTCAGAGTATTGAAACATCTCAGGAAAATAATGAAAAATGTAAGCCTTTCCTTTATCAAGAGTAACATATCAGTTTTGGATTTGAGCAGTTCTTCACAGTTATGGTTGATAGTGTGTGTGTGTGTGTGTGGCAATTTGAAATTGGAAGTTTCTCTGAAAAACTCTTCCAGTTTTAACTTTCTTTCTGTTCTTTTCAGAACAAATATGCAAATCATCTAATAGAAAGTGATTATTTATTTGGTATGTTCATTTGGGCAAGATATGACTTGTGAAAAAAAGCAAGGCAAGTGATAAAAAGCCTTCTCAGAAAATTTTAATGACTATTTCTGGACTTTCCCTTGGTTTTCTAATAAATCTTTCAAGACATTTTCAACATTGCCTTTTAAACCTTAAGCGCTGTTCGATTTCTGTGTACACTCGTTATGGAGTGGGTCAAATTAGTCTAATTGGATTCAATACAATTCCTCAAAAATCACACTATGAAAAACAACAAAGATTAAGGTACAAACTGTAAACTTTTATTATCAATATTTGTCAAATATTCCAATATATATATCTATATATATATATATAGATATGATTGAAGATATGATTTAATGAAAATGTTTTTTAACCATTTTTTAAAACGGTTTTGTTTTGACAAAATTGAAAATAAACAGTACATTTTTAAGTACAATAAACAATTTTTTTTTAACTTTTTTTTTCTTAGAACATCATAACTGAACAATTAAATGTAGCTTTATAATGAAAATATTTACTTTCCCTAAGTTGGCTGTTTTATAAACTCATTTCACAAAGTCAAGAAGTTACTTCTGCATATGACCTCCACACACATGGTGCTGGTTAAAACATTTTTCTGTATTGAAATAAGTGTGGAAAACCTCATTTTTAGCTTCATAAGATAGTAACACCCCCCCCCCCCCAAAAAAAAAAAAAAAAAAAAAAAAAAAAAAAAAAATATAAAACATAAAGAATTATTAGTTTTTGGGGGTCATTAGTTCGTTAAGTTTTTAAAAAATGCAAATCAAAATTGACCCCGGCGAACAACCACGAACGTAAAAGCTTTTTGTTGTGTATAAAAAAAAAAAAAAAAAATGTGTTGAAAACTTTGCATCATCATGATGATGAAAAAAAAAAAAAAAAAAAACAAAATAAAAAAAAAAAAAAAAAATAGTTTTCCAAAAACAAAGAAAAATCTAAAACGGTGAAAAATTGACCGGAACAATTTGATCCTTGACATTTTGTCGACATCATCATGCATCAGATGGTTTACATTCATGTAAAAAAGAGAGCAACCTTGCAAAGTATTTGAAGTCAACTCAAGTTATATTACTGTCCTTTTTTCCATCATATTGGTGGATGGGGAATATAATTGCAAATGTATGCAAATCTAATCGTTTGATTAAATAACACTTGCAGAACTTCACTCGCCACTGCCAATGAGGGTTGTGCCATAATGAGATTTTCGTCATTTCTAATTACAGTAAAATGAGATGAAGTTTTTACCGTTAATTTCATATTTCTGTCGTTTGATTCCAGGCCTCATTACATATGTACGGAGCTACATCTCATTCTACATTAGTTTAATTAAAGATTTTTAAATACATCTTTATCAGCTCTATCATTAATTGAAGATGAAGAGGAGAGGAGAAACAAATGAAAGTCCTCCATCTGTCCGTCACTCCATTAGCCATCTTTAAATGTATTAAGATACAGAATTCAGAAACGGAAAATTAATTGAAGTATCTAATTCAATTTCCTTCCTCATTTCTCACTTTGATTTAATTCCCAGAGACCCCTGCTTCTGTATCCTACAGGCTTCAGATTCCGCTGTTACAATGACTGCAATCAAACCAGCTCACCTGTGTGTGTCCTGTGTTTCCTGAGCTATCTGAACAGAATAAAATGGATATGACTGGGAAAGTTTACAGGCGTGTTTGCATTGCTGATTTGAGCTTGCGTAAGTTATTGCAAGCTATCAATTTCGTCACAAGATTGCAGAACTAAAGGGACATTAAAAGTAAGCCACTAAAACGGGATTTAGTCAGAGAATGATATTTATCTGGCAGATAATAAACTTTTCAGGCACATCTGTGACAGTGATCTGAAAAACTAGGGGTGACTGGCGAAGGAATTCGAACACTTTTTTACTCCTTGCTTGACAACTCACAGACATTGAACCGCTATCTTAAATTAGTATTAAATTAAATGCAAAAAGTTACAAATGAAAATAGTTGCAAACGCCACTCATAAAGACAGTCTCTTGTCAATGCAACCTGCAGAAAGAGGCACTAAAATTTGCAAACACAGACAAGTGATGTGATACTAACAGTAAAGTCCAGTGCCGTTTAAAGGGATAGTTCACCCAAAAATGAAAATTATCCAAATGATTTACTCACCTTCAAGCCATCCTAGGTGTATATGATCTTCTGTGATATACACCTCTATCTCTTCTATCATACACACCTAGGATGACTATCTAAATATGTTTTTTTTTTTTGTAAGAAAATATCCATATTTAAAACTTTATACACTATAATAACTGGCTATTACATATAACATGTGATAACATACAGCAAAATCTCAAACACCATTCACTGCCATTTTAAAGCTTGGAAGAGCCAGGATATTTTAAAATATATCTCGGACTGTGTTTGTCTGAAAGAAGATACACTTAGGATGACTTGAGGGTGAGTAAATCATGGGATGATTTTGATTTTTGGGTGAACTATCCCTTTAACTGTTATGTTGGCGCTCTTGGAACGCCACTCGACCAATCAGATTTGATGACCGGAACCTTATTGTAAAGTGTTACCATTTTTTATTATACATATTACACAAATATTATATTTGTATTATAAGACATAAGTAATTTTCCTAAAATATACTGAATAACTAAGTCAAGAATTTGATCTTTCAGTTCAGTTACACATTTTCAATTCTTAATAGCCCAGGCCTGTAACATTTTACGCAAACGCAATGAAACACAAGCATTCTTTTCATTCTCAGTTCTGATATAGGCTAATCCATGCATATATCTAGGCACAGCCATTTGAAATGAACTCTTTGAGGTTTTTGATGCAGTATAAAATGTGAAAAAAATTAAATATGTCCTTTTATAACTGAAAATATATATATATTTGAAAGTTTATCAATTTGAGGTGAGCGCATTCAAAAAACTGAGCAGGTGCTCGGACAAAAAAAAAAAAGTTACACTGCTTTATCTGTTTTCATGAATCTTAAATATTTTGCAAAATCTTAATCTGTTTGGTCGAAATGTTGAAATATATTAAAGTGTCATGGGAGCAGAAAAGCAGTGTGCCTGTTTTTTCCTTTCTTTGTTGCTGAAAACTTCTCATAACAAAAATGATTACATTTTATTGAGCAAATGCTTAAGCGTCAATATTCTAAGTCGCCTGTGATTGTTTGTGAAGAAATTTACTGCTATAATTGTGTTGTCTTCCTACTGTGATGCAAAGAATACAAATTTAAAAGCTGCAAATTTCACATTTAAAAGGTTCAAATTGCATTGTTATATAAAAAATGCAACTCAGTTGTATCCCACAAAACCATCGGTCTACCTGGAGGGATAAATAGTCTAATTCCTCAAGCAGGTTTCACTAAATCCTGACATCCGTCTCAACCCAGGAAAGTCTGATCTGCCAGACGCTTCTCGGCTGGCATCCCTTTAGTTGTCCTGTCCCCCTCTTTGCCAGGTGAATATCTTCTGCGGGGCTTTGGGTGAAAAAATAACAGCCGCGGATTGGACTCGCCGCAAGTGGCAGTGTTTCAAACTCTAAATCCAGATTAGCAGGCTCGGTATGATCATTACCCAGCTACATACACAGAGAGGGATTACCACAGCATGGCTTTTTCGAGGCAAATATCAGTGTCTTCGTGACAGCGAGGCTGACTAATGTGTGATTAACTCATTCATGGATTCAGAGAGAGAAGCAAGAGGGAGCCATTTCTCAAATCATCCGCAGGGTTTTGGTGGGGATTCACAACACGTCTTGGAGTATTATAGGAGCAGTGACTCATTGATATTTTGCTCAATATTGTGGACCTCACCTCACGCTTGCATGTGAGGCTTTTTGCGTGTTTCAAGACTCAAAGTTTAGGTCTGCCCCTCCAACTGACCTTTGAGAGTCGCATAAATCACTGATATCATATTGACTTTTCTGTCGGCTTTAAATCATATATGATTTTCTTCCTGGTTGACTTTTGCACAGTGTAAAATAATGTGGTTTCATACGTTTCGCAGGGGTTCTAACAAGCTTTGTTTTTTTTGTTTTTTTAAAAAAATCATTTTTAATAATAAGTTAGATGAATTATATTTACATGTCACATTTAACTTGAATTAAGTTGACGCATATCAGTAAATAACAGGGTAACTTTATTTCATTTGTTCATTTTATTTTATTTTTATTACTTAATTTTATTTAACTTAGATTTCATTCTTGTTGAGCTTTAATTTAATTCAGCCATACAAATTGTATAAATGTATGTCACTTTTATTTGTCCCATCTATACATCTGTTAAAGTTTCTCCAACATTTATTGATTAAAGAGAGTCTGGAAATTGAATCCAGTCACCTTTGGCATTAACTTGCAAATATTACTTTTTTACATTTTAGTATTATTTTTATATATTTATAAAGTATTGTTTAATATACTCTTACAGTATATATAACTACTTTGAATTAACTTATATATATATATATATATCTTTTATATATATAAAGTATAAAGTATATACATTTTATTTTAAAATTTTAGCTTAAGTTTTTGTTCATGTGCTTTTGTCATTTTTTAAATATTTGTATTTAGCTTTAATTTTATTTTATTTCAATTTTAGCAATTTCAGTACTTTAACATAAACATATTTCAGTTAGATGCCAAAGAAACATTTGTAATTGTCATTTAAGTTTTTCATCTAATATACAGTATATATATATTTCAGCTTCACTTCAATACAATTTACAAATCACAATTTACCCATTTTTAATAGTTTTAGTTAGCAACATTGCTGTCAAAACGCTGAAATTGTAAGTTTTAGTGTCCATTCAAAAGTATAAAAATATATTTGTACATTGTGTTTCCTTTGCTAGAAAAATAATTGGTAACACTTTTTATTTCGATGTCCACTTTAGACATTCTACTAAAGTGGAAGTAACTTTGCAAATACATGTCAACTATTTCCCGAGTCATACGTCGTTGAAAAAGCAATGGTGGCGAATGAGGTCAACTCAGGTGGACACCAACTGTGATCACATGACTCTTTTTAGAGCCCAGGCTGCAACAAGGGCTCTTCTGTATTCCTCCACCTTAAGAGAACACTGTTTTGCCTTGTTTTGAAGATTGTAGTCCATTGCAGATATTGCAGTTTATACTTCCTTTCTGGCCTAAGCTTTTCTGGGTCAGTACGTCTACCTTGGGTTGTTTAGCCAAGTGTATAGTGTAAATGCCGATATTGGATATTAGTCACTTTAAAAAGAAATCGAATATAGCAAACAAATTGGAATTGGACTTGCAGTGAAAATGCCGCCATAGTTTGTAGAATCTCTAAAGTGCATCATCGAAATAAAGTGTTACCAAATCATTTGAATGCATTTTCACAGTGATAATTTTTTGTATTTGTTTCTTTTTTCATATTTCCCTCCCATATCAGTACCCCCCTGAGTCTTTAAATGTGTCTCACCTTTCACAGACTCAAAGACACCATAGTGCACTGGGACGGTCCTAAAGAGCGTCACTCCGTATGGCTGCTCATTTTGAAACACAGCACAGCAGTGTGGGATCACAAGATCATTAAAGCTCCATTTATACTGTCAACATAATGGCTTCTGTCCTGTTCAGGGGAAAAGAAAACAGAGATATAACAGGAGGAATGGGAGCTATGTACATGAACGAGTAATAATACAGCATGGAGAACAGAGACCACATTCCCATCAGCTCCCACATCTGATATGCCTTCCCTCTTTTCACACTCAGTAGTGTGTGCACGGAGCAGCCATTATGCTTCCATCGCTTCCTTAATGAGAAAAGAGCTTGATAACAGTCAGGCCTCTCTGAAGAATTCTGGTAATAGTAATATACCTACAGTGAACATGCTCAGTGTGACTTAATGGACTTGCTTTAGCATCGCAGTCTATATTTGTTCATGCACTGTAATTCTATGATTGCAAATGTAAATATTTTTTTTCACATACGCTTAACCCATGGGCTCATCCACACCCTGCAGTTTGAAGTCTGACTGACTCAATGGCAACAAACTGTGAAAATGAAATGAGTTGAAAGCAAATCCAAAAAAAAAGAAAAAGAAAGAAAAAAAGAACAGAGATTTTGGCCTGAGGCAAAGCTAAGTGGTGGAGAAGAGCTTGTTTGTCTGAAGTCTTTCATAACCAAGATTAACCTCTTGAAATCTGTGGCCAACACGCTCTCACGAGAAACATTGTTTCTAATCTTAATTGAGTAATTTTTAGCATATTTAAAGTCCCCCGGAAATCAATTTTTTTAGCTTTTAACATGAATATGTTAGCCTTAAGGTTATTAATGAGCTGGTGTGCTCCAAAACAATGACAAAATTGGCATGTAGGAGTTATAAGCTTTCAAAACTTCCTCCCACTAAATGGATCACGGATTTTCATGAAATCACCACGCTTCAAGCTTCTCATCAGACCTTCTGTCCAATCAAATGCTCTCTAGAATCTAAAGCATCCCTCCCCTACATTATAAATACATGTTTTGCCTGTTTGCCTTTGCTTCTATAGTTACTCCCTGTTTGTTTCCATTGTTTTTGATTACCCACACCTGTTCCTTGTTATCCTCTTGTTATCCAGTGTATATTACTTTCAGCTTTCTTTTGTCTGTCATTGTCTTTGCATGTATGTTTATAAAGCTGTCGTGTTTTTATTCCCTAAGTGGATTATTGTCTCCTTCCTTCCTTCCCCATTTGGATTATCATCATCTTCCCTGTTTGGATTATTATCGTCATCATTTATATTACCTTTGTTTATGCGTTTGTCCAATAAACTTCTGCATATAGATCCTTGCCTCTTCTCTTTCTGCATCAACTGTAAAAGAATTGGCTACGAATCACAGGATGTTGAATTGGAATTGCAATTAAATTACAAAAAAATAAAATATAAATATAAGAAACATGAATAATTGAATCCCAAATAAGCCTAGTTCAAAAATTAACGTGGCAATGGCCACTGTTCTAACACTTCAGAAATCTCTAGAAATATTTCACAATCAATTTCTTCTCTGCCCTCTCCTGACTGACCTCGGCAATGCTCCCTGAATGCACAAGTGAAATCGTCACATGCATAAAGAGCGTATTTATTAGATTTGTCATACCCGTGTCAAATGTCATATCCAATCTGCAGAAAATGAGTTTCCTGATTGCCGTGATGTCTGCTTTGTACAGGAGAAAAAGGAAACGATTATAGAGAAGGACTCTCATGCCATGGTCGTGTCATGGCTGAGGTGAATAGGCTCAATAGCTCTCTCTGTGAAGGCTATTAATCTCTCTGTACAGAAGTCATGCCATTCAGTGCTCATGACACAATGTTTGATGTAAAAACACAAAAGCCTGTCATTGACCTCCAAGGAGCCACATATCAAAAAATAACTCGTCATCAAGGATGGCATGAGAGTCTGATATTACCCATCACAAGGAAGAGCAATGAGACATGCCTATATGAAGAATCAAAAGGCCTTATCAAATATAAATGTTTCAAGGATTTTAAACTACTGATTCACTGTCACATCATAACTTCTGAAACTAAAGCTGTGCAGCCTTAGACGTCAGTTTGTGGCTGTCAAGCCCAGTCACCTTTATTTTCTACAGTGCTTTATTCAATATAGATTGTTTCAAAGCAGCTTCACAATGATGCAAACTTCATCAAATATTGAGATATTTTCAAATACTGCAAGCAATGCAGCTCTGCAAAAGACAATAGTGTCCCTATTCAGTTGAAGTCAGGTCCGTGTTGATTCAGTTCAGTTAGAAAAACTGTGTAAAGTTCATCAAATATGAAATGAGTTCAATTCAGCTATAAGCAGCAATACAGACTGCAATAGTGTCATTATTCACTTTGAGTCAATTCAGTGTTGATTTAAAGGGGATCTATTGTAAGATGTAATATAAGTCTCTGGTGTCCCCAGAATGTGTCTGTGAAGTTTCAGCTCACAATACCCCACAGATCATTTATTAAAGCTTGTCAAATTTGCCCCTATTTGGGTGGGAGCAAAAACTAGTCATTTTTCTGTGTCCCTTTAAATGCAAATGCGCTACTGCTCCCGGCCCGCTTTCCAGAAGCTTTCCAGCTTTAACAGTCTGTGCTTTGGTTGCTCAACAACAACAAAGCTGGAGAATCTCACGCAGCCAAAGCGAGGATTGTCAGTAACATGTTCAGCCTTCCATTGTTCAAATCGGAGTCGACACTGATGGAGAGACTCAGGAAGAAGTTACAACTTTTAGAATCAAACTGGACATTTCTGAATGGTTAGTGGATAAATTTATGTTGTTGTTGCGGAGTTGATTCAACTCATCACTAGCATGTGTCGTCATGTTAATCTTTTGTGCAAATCCAGCACATTGAATTGACCCTAGTTTGTGAAGCAGTCCGGCGTAAAATGATGGCATGTTAACAATGCTCTACTACAACAACTCTTCTATTCTCTCCCCCTTTTTTGCGCAGGGTTTATGTAAATTTTAGGGTTAGTGACGTCACGAATCCTGGAAGAAGCTTGTTGTAGTCCCTACCAGCCGTTTGTTGTAGTCTTTAAAAAGCGATTTCTGTAAAAAACAAAATCTCCCTTTGCATTGAACTTTGAGCGTCGTAACTTTGCAGATGTCGTTTATGCTCAAACAGCAACATTACACACTAACTAAAGCTAAAAAAGGGAAATAATAATCAAGGACCAGTTTAATTCAATTTCAAAATTTGCCAATCATGAAAAGTTGAATCAGCTGTATTTAAGAATAGTGTGCTGCCATAAAAGAAGAGTACACACAAACATTAAAATTCTGTCATCATTTACTCGCCCTCATTTGCCATCTTGAATGCAGTTTTTCACCATGCTTGTTTTAATGAATGAGAATTGGATTGCCTGCTCTTTAAAAGATTCATGCAATGAATTGGTCAAATTGGCAATCCAAATGCAATTGGCTTGGTGAAAATGAAGAAAAGGCATCATAATAATTTTGGAACTGTCCTGTAGTTTCATCCACCTTGCCTTTTCCAGCTTTGCCTTCACACTCATTAATCACTAACTGCATTTGTCATAAAAGAAAATGGACTTCCCTATTGCACATTTTTGATTTGGGAATGCACACGCAGCAGATAATTTCAGTTTAATTGTTGTGGAGAAGCAGATTATTGTGTGACTGTGCGGAGCTGATGCCTGCTTTACCTATGCGGTTTGGCTGAGTTTCTCTCTCTCTCTCTCTTTCTCTCTCTCACACACACACACACACTTGCATAAAGTTACTGTCCTCTAAACGTAGATCAATGGTCCGATATCTGCTGCCAAGTAGAAAATTTCACTCTTAATTGCAACATCTGTTTCCATTTATACTCAATTTGTTCTTCACGTTTTGTCTTTTCCCAATACACTGAAATGTTCATCTCTGCCAGACATTTTCTGCTGATTTGATGAATTATAGGTTGGCTGTATTGAGAAACGTTTTCTATAGTAATATTTCAACACTCTAAATAACTAACTGAAATGGGGAAATGGCATTGGGCCATAACTGGTCAATTTTGAACCACTGTGTGCCAAATGAGCACTACAGCTCACTATGTCTGGACTTTAGTGAAGGATGAATTGAGAAAATGTACCCATAAAAAGACCATATTATTGATGTATTGACAGAATCTAAATGTGAAGGTACATGTTTACATAGTTTTAGAAACATTATCTGTTCTAAAACTAAAACTAAAACTAAATCTGAATAGGTTAAAAAAATAAATATAATATAAATAAAAAATAATCCTTAAAAAATGTATCATGGTTTCCATAAAATAAAAAAGCAGCAGTTTTAAACACTGATGATAATATGAACTATTATTAAACAGCTTTGCCACGAGGGAGTTTTGCTTTGCTGAACCGCGCTCGCCAGTCTTACCTTGAGACACTTTCAGAAGAAGTAGAAACTGAGAGGATGAGAAGAGTGGCTCTTCATCTTCAGCGCTTCAGTCAATCCAGACAGAGCTGAAGAGATCATGGAAAGCAATTCCCATTTAGGCCAGGAGGACGAGACTCTGGAATGAACTGTTACGTGAGCAAGTGATCCTACAGATGGCCCTCTGTAGATAATGTTAGAGGACTGGCTGGCCCACAATCCTACGAGGCTAGTAAGAACAGGGGAGAGGAAAGGCTGGCTGCATCAAAATATTAGTGCTGGATAAAAATATTAATGTTCAGATTACTCAAGACCTTCTGTTGAGTGGTGTTGATATTGATTCTTAATATCCCGAGATTCCAGTGTTCTTGCATTGCTTTTCAGTAGCAGCAGCTGAAACAACTTCACAACTTCAAAAAGAAGTTATAATATACACTCCTGGGCAAAAAATGGCTAAACCCCAAAGATTTTACTTGTCTTAACCACTAATTATTGCTCAGGAAATTATCAACATTTAAGCAAATGCACTACTTAAAAAGCCATTGCTGTCTCAGAAAAACATCAGACAGAATGAAGTTCTGTATGTGGAGTGATGAATCACAATGGAACATGAGTTGTGTTTTGGTGCACCACAGCGGTGTCTTCGAAAATCCGATGAAAAATACAAAAATAATTGCATCTCTTCCACAGTGAAGCATGGAGGAAGAGGAGTCATTGTGTGGGGAGCCTTTTTTAGCTTCTGCTATTGGTGAGCTATGTCACTCTGAAGAGTCATTTAATGCTTTTGAGTACAGGAGAATATTGCAGAATGGTTCGCTTCCCACAATTGAAAAGTTGTTATCTAAAGAGGAATGATCAGATGTTATTTTTTCAACAAGACAATGCTCCTGCCCAAAATGCAAAGACAACCAAGATGTGGCTTGAGAACAAGTCCTTTTGGTTTCATATTAAACTCAAACGAACTGGAACTGTTTGAATACATTAACATTGAGTGGAACAACACTGACTCTTCTTCCTATTTGAGGAAGGCTATACAAAATACGACATTATTGTTTTACCTTTTTTGTAAAAGGCATTTGAATTAGTCTTTATAGACACTGGATCGGTACTTCCGCCTTCCAACTTGATTACCTAATGTGTTGTGCATCATAGAGATATTGGAAGACAAGCATTTGTGGTTAAAAAGTACATATCTTTTACTTTTTTTTTTTATTTTTTATCTTTGAAAATGACTGAGTGCAATTTGGACCCATTTGAAGTCCACCATATGGAGAATGTTTTCCACAAAAACCTTAATTTTAAAAAGAAACCTTAAAAAGAAAGACATCTTGGATGACATGGGGGTGAGTAAATTATCAGGAAATTTTAATTCTGAAGTAAACATCCTTTAAGACCCCCCCCCCCCCACTTCCCCAGGGGTGTAAGTTTGCAGTCTGAACTAAATGCAATAAAATAGAAAGTCAGTGTACTGTGATAACGATAAAGAAACACACGTTGTATGTTGAAGCAATAATATACAACATGACTTGTCCAATTTATGAAAAATGACTGTTATGAAATGGCACTTTTTAGTGAATCAGTCTAACGCATCCTTAATTCACTGAATGAACTCACTGAATCCATCACAATTATTTCCAACAAATTGTTTTAATAATGGTAATACATTAACATGGTATATGCAACTTACAACATCAGTTGAGATCATTTATTTCATATTTTGGAAAGGAAGATATCATATCAAAAGTGATTTTCACGAATGTTTATAGCATGTTTAAGCATTTATACCCCAAACCGACGCAGTACTTGCTCACAACTTGAGATATTACGGCAAGATGTGCCCTTTACTGCTGCAAATGTAAGGTCAGATTATGGAAGAAATGTAAGCAGAATCATAAATAACGTTACAGTGGCATTGTCTAAATCAAAGAGCTCCAGGGAAATCTATATGTCTCACTATCTGCTGACCTTAAAGTTCAGCATTTTTTCCTCTCTGAAATGTGCTTGCCATTTTTTTAGCTGCTTGGTTACCAGACTCATGGCATTCCTGTTAGTAACTGCTGTTGTCTGCACAATTTCAGAGCTCTCTCCCTCTGTACTCATTTCATATTCCGAGAGTCAGAGTAATACAAAAATTGCTTTAAATTTAAAGCCTGGGGCCAATTTATACTCAAAAAAGGGTGCGTCTCTTGACCGAGACTTATTACTTGTCTGTTTGAGAAGTGGTCTGTCTGTGTGATTTCTCTTTTTTCGTAGGATAAGATGGCAGTTTCAATAAGGCGCTCAGCTCCCACATGGCCCTGTGGGAACTAGCAGGGGAGAAAGGAATGGATTTCACAAGGGAGGGCCGTGCTTGGGGCCGATGAAACGCAGGCAGCACATTTGCAGAGGTGAGATAAAGCCTTCTTATTCTGGTTTCCTTGCTTTTTTCTGTAAGGATGCCGAGTAGTACTCGTGAGCTGGGAGTTTGTTGGTTTGTGCCAGCCAAAAGCCAGCGATAACATAATGCTTACTCGTACTGAGAGATAAACAGGCCCAGTGAAGCTACTTTGAAACAAGCTAAATTTAAAGAAGATGTGGACTTTTTCTGTTAAAATACTTTCTACTATACTTCTCCCGTTAGTTTGATTCTATGAAAAAATGTGAACAGAGTGGGACTTTCGAAACAGTGACCTGTTCGAGTGTCCAGAACAGCTCAACACAAAAGCATAACAACATGTTACACTCTTTACAGCCAAGCTCTCTTTTGGAAAGTTAGCTCTTTTAGAAAGCACAAACTAAATCGGCTAAAGTACATTGCAAAAAATCTTTTATCCTTCATGTTGTGTGGCAAATCAGTTCACAGTTTTCAAATGTTTTTAAATTGAAAAACATCACCTGAATCATATTAAGATTATTTATATCTTAATAAAGCATTAATAAGTTAACATAGTTTTAATAGCCTGGGCATTAAAATGTATTTTTCTGACACAAAAACAATAATCTCAATTAAGATGACAACTGATGAAACTAGAAAACTAATGAGTCAACAATAGTGATGAACAGCAATATTTGATTTTTTTTCCTACTGAAAAGAAGACATCAGAAGTCGCACAAGGACTTCTGTGCAAGGACTCAAATGAATGAATTTTTTTTTCGTAACAGAGAGTATTTCAGGACAGTGTGTTTGATCGTTGCATCAGCTCACTTGCGGTGTGTGCAATACAACATAACAAAAAAGGTACAAAAAAATCTGCCCAATATTTCATATAAACATATGCTTTTTAAGGGTATTTTTTATGTAAAGATCTTACTTGGTAATTTTAGGGACTTTGCAAAGATTGAGATAATTACCTAAAATAATAAAATAATCACTAAAATTACTAGATGCTTTTCAAAGTAAACACTTATAAATCAAACCATAAAGCATCAATAAATTAAAATAAAAAAATAAATAATAATAAAAAAATAAAATATGTATATATATATATATATATATATATATATATATATATATATATATATATATATATATAATATAAGCAGTTTTGCAGTTCTAAATGCAATCCAAAAGATTCCATTGTGCTTTGAGATGATTTTAATTGAATCAAAAATAATTACTGAGAACATACTGTGCATTTGCCATCTGGAATCCGTAGACACGGCTCAGGAAAATTGCTTCTTTTCATTCTTCTTTCCCTTTTCAGCCCATGATTAACCTTGAACTTTTCATTTTGTCCTTGGAAAAAGTATTTTCAATGAGACCGAGACCAGGGGCCCATCTAAGCCATTAGAAAATAAATGGCACATCTGCAGAAGAAGAAAAAAGAATTCAGAAATACGGTTTGCCACTGTACATGCATTTGTGAAAGACCGTCTATCTCATTCCAGGTAAGCAGAGATCTCTGACCCCGCATCATTATTTATATGATTATAACAGAAGAAATAGTTATTCAGGAACACAACGGTGTATGTGTGTGTATATGCTTTTATAAGTGCATGAATATTTCACCTGGCAAAAGGATAATCACACTGCATCTCTCTCCTGCTGATGTTTGTGTTGGAGATGCAGAATGCTGGCATGATAAATCCCCTTTACATGTTTATTTTTCTTCCACCATCTCATTAATGATGGTGAAGAGTGAGCACACATATACCCACACAGGGCATTGCATTCACATTAAAGTGAAAAAGCTGTTTGCCGGTGTAACACAGAATTAGATTCTGAGACTGAGATGACTTTGGGGGAACTGTATCAGAGGAAAAGTGGCAATGACACTTTGAAAGTTAATTATATTAGCTCTTAAAAATGAAAAAGTGTAAGTGGATTTGTGTGAGTTGCCTTTGCTCAGTGCAAGAAAGATGATCAGATATTTCCTCCCTCCCTTTTTTGCTGTGAGGTAATGACTGTAGCTTTGGTTGGCCTCATCAGATGTTTCTAATTTAACAATGATATACTTTCATTTTGTTTCTAAAATATGGTCAGAAAATTCAGAGATGATTGGAACTGATCAATGAAACTGTCATACAACCCCCCACACACACAATCCCTAGAGAAGCATAGGCCTAAATGATGGAGAAAGACATTTTTGCAGATAATTTTTTTTATTTATATATCAAACCCGGATGGGGCATTTACCTAAAGTCAAGTCTGTAAATGATCGCCTTTATGGTGAAATTTAATTATCACTTTTACTATTAAAAACACCAATCTTATGCATCAGATTACATCAATAAAGTATGGTGAAAGTGACAGAATAGATAGATAGATAGATAGATAGATAGATAGATAGATAGATAGATAGATAGATAGATAGATAGATAGATAGATAGATAGATAGATAGATAGATAGATAGAAAATGAACCAAATTCATATTGTGTGATTAGAATATTTGTTAAGCAACAGCATAACCGCAATGTATCAGACAATGACTCTAAGCATATTTGCAAATCTCTCCGCAGAAGAGATCTCTCTATAGAATGAATGAAGAAGGATCCAAGAAGATAAACTTGGACTAGAGTTTCAGAAGGTCATGACTGAGGGCAGATTGCATTTGCATAAAGCGTGCTGACTCAGAATCAATAAGAACAAAACCTGTAAATCTTATCGCCATGCATTGTTTCTGTCCTCCATTATGAGCAGGGAAATCACATCAGGAATAAACATGGCATGAATTTTTAAGAGCCCCTGCCACCTTTATTCCACTTTAAACTATTGCCATCTGTCAGACACGACCTCTGTTTATCTTCAGAGGAGAGATGCTTCATTTGTGGCAAATCTGAATATGGAGAAACGCAAAGATTATGCAGGTCCCAAAGGCACTGACAATACAGGTGCTGAATATTGCAGGAAGTGTTTCATTAACTCTACAGACACAATGAAGGATATCATTCAGATCAGCAAGAAGTGCCTGAAAAGAATAACACAGGGAAAGTTGAGGTGAGAAGCTGAATTGTGAAATTATGCACCGTGAAAACTTGACCTTACATAAAAGAAAGCAAGCAAACCAATTGCTTTTATTATTTGGCTAACACAAAGTGGACTAGGAATCGCACATATTTCTTCAAGTACTAGTAGGTTGTGTTCTCAAACTATCATTTAAGTAAAGTTAACTAATTGTAAATAGACTTAAAGGGATACATTTTTGTCATCATTTATTTAACTTCATGTCGTTCCAAATCCATAGGACTTTCTTTCTTCAATGGATCGAACACAAACACAACGACATTTACAGATACAAAATATTGGTTCACAATGATCGGACAGACCATAGATGGATCGATGGATGGATAGACAGTTGATATATATAAACAGACAGACAGATAGGCAGTAGGGATGTGACGGTGAGAAAATTTTCCCACCGGTTATAGGTCGACGGTCGATATATAGACAGAGAGACAGACAGACAGATGGACGGTCGATAGACAGACAGACAGATATATAGATATATAGATAGATAGACAGACAGACAGACAGACGTACGGTGGATATATAGACAGAGACAGACAGACAGACGGACGGTGGATATATAGACAGAGACAGACAGACAGACGGACGGTGGATATATAGACAGACAGAGAGACAGACGGACGGTCGATAGACAGACAGACAGACAGACAGACGGTGAACAGAAAGACAGACAGACAGACGGACGGTGGATATATAGACAGACAGACAGACAGACAGACGGACGGTCGATAGACAGACAGGCAGACAGACGGACGGTGGATATATAGACAGACAGACAGATGGACGGACGGTCGATAGACGACAGACAGACAGACGGACGGTGGATATATAGACAGACAGACAGACGGACGGTCGACAGACAGACAGACAGATAGACAGACAGACGGTGGATATATAGACAGACAGACAGACGGACGGTCGACAGACAGACAGACAGACAGATAGACAGATAGATAGATAGATAGATAGATAGATAGATAGATAGATAGATAGATAGACAGATAGATAGACAGACAGACAGACAGATAGATAGATAGATAGATAGATAGATAGATAGATAGATAGATAGATAGATAGATAGATAGATAGATAGATAGATAGATAGATAGATAGATCTGAACTAGTAAGTACAACAACAACAACAAACTTAAGATATTTTTTGTGTTACATTTACAGTGTGGCTATGTTAGTCAAGACTGCTGTTAACAGTAAATTTTGCAATTTGTTTTTGAGCTTCTCTCAAATACCTGCATAAGCACAGCTGTACATCACAGCAATATGTGGGCTGAGTGAGATCAGATTTGTCTACATGCCAGTTGTGGCAGCTTTTGAATAATAGTGGATGCTCCCATTATTTCCGCCTTAGAGAAATAAACGTTACTCTAACGTTCCTCACAAAAGGGAAACTATAGAACAATGAAAGCAAAAACATGTCCTTGAGCTGTTCTTTTAGTGTACGCTCCGGTAATGATGCTGAAAATGCACATTGTTTATTCTGAGGAATGGCGCGTCTGAGATTCAAAGCGCTATGGTTTGACACGCTCATGTCTCCATAGGAACGGGGCACTTTTTGACTTCTCATTTACTCAAGTGCAAACTCATCTGAAATGTCTCTTTTCCCATTTTAAACCATGAGAAAGTGGAAAAAATTGAGGGAACAATCCTAGTGCTTAAAACAGGCCTGTAGTGATTGGGTTTGCATTTATTCATGGTCTGCGGCAGGCGAGTGTGATAGAGGGGAAATATAATTTCACAGCCTGTAAGGCTTTTAACTCTTCTAGTAAACAAAGAGAGGGTGGTGAGCACTTGTGCGTGTCTCACTCAGACCGTAATAGTGTCAGGTTGGAAACCCCAGTGGTCCTCCGATGGAGCCCTTTGATAGTTCAAGGACTCTCAGTTGAGCTGTGAGTGTGTAAACATGGTAAAAGTGGCTGCCACTTCTGACCCGATATAATCAGTGTAGTTACATGCAATTAGGATGACAGAACAGAGAGAGAGAGAGAGAGAGAGAGAGAGACTCTCAATGCAAGTCTAATATACACAGAATACAAAGTAATCTGGTTTGACAAGAACAAAATCTTGTTTTGCTTGCACTCAAGGATAAAAAAGTCATACTCCAGCACCAAGTACATGTTAAAGCTGCTATATGTGATTTTGTTCACTGTACTGCAGCATAAAATACCATAAGTTTGCAAACATGCTAAGTTCTCATACTCATTTCTCTGAAAAACAACGCTACAGCCAGTTATTCTACTTTGTAATGTGGGTTCCATGACGGAATATGTGTGATCCCGCCCACTGCCAATTTACCCAATAGTATTTGGACACCCCGGGCTGCCATTTTATGGAAAGCACAGCCAGAGAAGTCAACAAATGAACTGGGTCAGAGATCGCAGATTCTACCCGACCAAAAAAGCCTCTCATCAGTTTATAGTCAAAGGCTCGTCACCTTCCATTGTTAATTGCTCTCCCTCCTGTTGCATGTCCTCAATCTGGCAACCCGCGTGTGCGTCGCGACTGAGGAGGAAGGTGCAGGAGAAACAACTCTTTCCATTATTTTGAATTTGGACTTCAGTATCCATTTAAACCATTTGCTGTCAATGCTACGTACTGCACCTTCATGTCCGGTTTCACAGACAAGGCTTAAGCCTAGTCTCAGACTAAAATGCATGTTTTTAACTGAAAACAACTTGCACCTAAAATATGTCAGTAGCATTGTTTCATCTCAAGATGCACATTAGTAATGTTTTTTTTTGTTTGTTTTTTAGTAAGGCACATTTAAAAAAGCGACTAATTGAACTAAGGCCTAATCCTGGCTTAATCTAAACCCTGTCTTGTCACCTTCCGGGTCTTGAAGGAATAGTTCAGCCAAAAATGAACATTCATCATTTTAGTCATCATCTACTCACCTTCATGTTGTTTCAAACCAATCTGACTTAATTTCTTCATTGAAACTCGAAAGGAGATACTATGGAGAATATTCACTTCGAGTCATTACTCAAAAACTTGTCATATTTCCGAAAGTTGATTAGGAAGAGATATGATCTGCAGTGCATTACCTACAAAAGAACAAGAAAAAAAAGTTTAAACAGATTGCTTCAGAGAACTTTCAGATAAGTAAAATCATTATCTGCACATGATGTATGATGCAGTGGAGTAAAGACAAATGTGTCAAAGCCCAAATGGTTTCACCTGCGTGTCACCTTCACTTATAGCAACACTTGATGAAACCTCTGTGGGAAGGTGTTGCATCTCCATGGTGTAATCTTATCGGGTTTAACTATGTCTGATACGATATTTTAAAAATAAAATCAGGCACAGCAGTAGTGATTGTGAGAATACTTAGCACTAATGAATTGTGTGAACACATGCAGTATGTTATAGATTAAAACCAAGGACATAAACATAACACTCCTCTGCTTAGAGTGACACTTTCCTTTTTATTATATTACATCCTTTTTAGTCAGACTTTATTTTTTTTTATTTTTATTTTTTGTTACTATTGGCATAAAGTTCTAAATCATCACTTGAATAGACCAAAACATGGGCAGATCATGGGCTGAGACATATATAAGTCTATACCAGACTGGTGAGTTGATCTGAGAATTGCTTTATATGTACAGCTACATTTTTATTTTATTCATGATCATACTCATAAGCATAAAGTATGGAAAACTAGAGGTGCCACTTAAAAATAAAATGAAGACATTGATTGTCAATGTATTAGAATGTAACTTTAAAAGATTAATTCATGGTTGCAAGTATACCTTTTCTTTAACATTTTAAACATTACTTTAAAAAGCGGTTTTAAATATCTATTTATTTGTGAGCTTGAAAGTGATTTATTAGTGTATGGTAACATTGAACTATTTTATTGTTAATTTATTGTAACATTTAACTATTGAACTGTTTCAGTTTTAAAATATGGATTTGTCAATTAGAAAATTGATTGATTTATTTACATTTTTACTTTTGAATTAATAAATTGATACATTGAAATTTATCCATTTTATTTCATTTAAATTAAGAGTGCCACTCAATATTATCCATACAAATAAACTAGATCTTACTTGGTAATTTTAGTGACTTTGTAAAGATTGAGAAAATTACCTAAAATAATAAAATAATCACTAAAATTACTAGATGCTCTAATACACTCATAAATCAAACCATAAAGCATCAATAAATAAAAAAATAAATAAAAAATACATATATATTTTTTATGTATTTTTTTTATTTATTTATTGATGCTTTATGGTTTGATTTATGAGTATATATATCCTCATATATATATATCCTCATGAAAAAAAAAATCTGAATACATTTCCGGTCACTTAAGGGCTTAAGGGTCTGGCATATAAAATATTTGATTCTGAGCAGGGACCCTCCAAAATGTTATTATTTTTATTGTATTTTAGAGAAAAGTAATCTCAGTTCTAAAGCTGAAGTTTAACTTTACAAATTTTCCTCCAAAATCAAACTTTGCCTCAAAAAATGAGAAAGCCTTTTATGCCAAACAATTTCTTCCATGTGACTAACCTGAGGTGCTCCTGTGGTTGTCTTGGCAACTGCTGTGCCAATAGAATGCCCTGGCAACCAAACAAAACATTTTCTCTGTCAAATCCAAATAGCATCAAATAAGTGCCCTCTATCTTGTGTTATACGACCCCCTTCCCACCCCATCACCCAAGTGAGATGACCTCTCCGCTGTTAGGCCTTAGCTGACTAGTAAAAGCGGTGACAGGTTTTATTCGATAGCCTGCCATCACAGGACCATTAGCCCTGTCCATCTGCGTGTAGCTGGAAGACAAATGGGCGGCCCATTGCATCCCATCTCCAGTCTAAAGGCTTTTATTGCCCCGCAAGGGGTCCAATCATGACCCTCATTGTTAGCATGGTCAGTCAGGGATGGGACCATTAGTAAAGGCTCAGCGGAGGTTCCCTTCAGTGCTGGACTGAACAAGTGACAGCAAAAGATAAAAGAAGAAGATGAGCCTTAAAATATACCACGTTTTGTACCAATCAATCAATCAATCAATCTAAGCGATTTAATAATATGGCAATTAGTACTAATTCAATAAACATGTTTCATGGGCATAATGCGGGTGTTAATTAGGTGTATAAGTGTTTTTTTTATTATTATTCAGCAAGGATGCATTAAATTGATCAAGACACTTTCTATTCTTTAAAGAATTCTATTCTTCTCTCAGAATTTCTCAAAAATATTAAGAGGTACAACTGTTTTTAACATGTATAATAATAAGAAATGTTACTTGAGCAGCAAATTCAGCATATTAGAATGATTTCTGAAGGATCAGGTGATAATTGAGTAATAATGCTGAAAGTCCATCATAGGAATAAATTACATTTTCAAATATATTAATATACAATTATTTTAAATAGATTTTTTTTTTTTTACTGTTTTAATGTATATTTGATCAAATAAATGCAGCCTTCGGGAGCACATTTCTTTCAAAATCTTTTAAAAACATAAAAAAAATAAATAAATCTTACCAACCACAAAACTTTTAAAAAGTCTATATTTAAAAAAACAATTCTATAACATGCATGTTTTCATATAAAGAAATATAAGCAATTCTAATTTTTATATAAATGTAATTTATTGTAGAAGAAAATATTAATTGTGAATTAAAACATTTAAGTATTTAAAATGAAATATAATATATTTTTAATATAATATAACATAAAATATTTATTAATAATATAATAATCACAGTACAAGTTGCAATCTGCGAGAAAACGTTCTTTAAAAGTCACCAAAATTGCTTGGAATGTTACATGGAATAGTACATGTTTACTGGTGTTACATTCAACGATCCAATCGTTTCTTCAACCCTACATTTTTTCTTGTTCGAGAAGCGGTTTCACTCGGATATACATCCAAATAGGGAAGAAAACTTCATGCCAACTTTAAGTTTTGACATCCATCATAACGAATATACTTTTCAAGACATTATAGATCTCTCTGCTAAAAAGGAGAAAGATAAACTTGCACACACATTTCTTTTTTCTATACTTTAGTCAACTTTTCCTCTCCAAACCCTCCAGTTTCTCCTCTCAACTGACCCTCTCCTCTCTTTCTCTCTCTTTCTCCCTTGACACTCAGCCTTTGACCCTCCCAGTGAGGAAAAATGAGCAGCTCAGAGTTGCACAAAAGCAGTAGAGACCTATTAATTTCACACTGGCAACCTTCACGCTAAGCTGACAAGACAGCCGTTTAATTGTGCTCACCTGAAGCCCGCAGCCCCACTGTCCCTAATGACTGCTGCAGGAGAATACCAAGAAGCCCCATCACCTTTCTTTCATTAGAGCCGGAGAGGTCTGGACAGATATGTCCTCTCATTCTCAGCCCCGGCTCTCCCATTTCTGATGAAAGAGGCAGGGAGAGCCAGGGCAGAGTTCACCGTCAGGGTTCCACACAAACCGCCAATCACAGAGGGTGGCATTGTGTGGAGACAGCAACGTATTTTTGTAAAACTGAGGAATTGGCAATTTAAACCAATGACAGGGTCCAGGTGTGGCACGTTTCCCGGCAAATGTGACATATGCATGCTGCACTTTTCTATTTTTTTCTCCATATGGGAGGCCGCCAATTTCGACGTTTTTAGTGCGCTAGAACACTCATTCCAGACAAACTGTGATAAAAATTGAGGCATAAAACCACAATGACATAACTCTTGACTCATCCTTTGACCTCTTGCGTACAGCAAACCAGCTCACTGAGGCTGAACACAATAACATGGTAAATAGAACATTTCAAGCTATACACTCTTGTGGAGCCCAAGGGAAAAAAACATCTACAGGGCTTGCTTTGGTACATCGCCTTTAGAGAATCTTTTCAACACAATACCGAAGCGTCTCACATTATTAAAACAGTCTCAGAGGGCAAAGAGGTCTTCACAACAGACACATCGCAATGCCTGGAGGAGAGGAGCAGAGCTCACAGGCACCATTACAAGAGTTTGAGATGAGAATGTTCCTTTTGACTCCTTTAAGAGGCATTCACACTGACAGAGACTACATAAGAGGAGGTTGCTGTGCTTATAGACATACCTACTAGTTGTGTCCAGTGTTCAAGTTATGTCAGAGTTCTTTTTGTATGTGGACCAGTGGCTGAAAAAGCTTCATTAAAACTCAGCCAGTAAAAATATCGAAAACCTCCAGAACACAAACTTGCTAAAATGTCAGCATGTTCTTATGCATCAAAATATAATAAAAAAATATGCAGTGTATGTAATAACAGGATCAGGATTTCATTTGGTTCCATTTCAGTTAGTGACTTTATTGACTTGATTAACTTAAGATCAAGACAGTAATGAGCTTGGCATTTTCAGTGACAGCTGCACTTGAATCTAATCATGCTACTGTTAATGTCACCTAAAAATAAATCCAGGTATGTTATAATTGTGACTGCTCAACACAGAGAGATAATATAAAGCACCAAGTCTATGAACAATCATAATCCATGAAGATTTACTTCAAGTTTAATTGACCTTTCTTCTTAGTTCAACCCAAAATTAAAATTCTGTTATTTACTCGCACCAATGTCTTTCCAAAAATGCTTTATTTTCTTTCTTTATGTAAAGATAATTTGAGAAAGAAAATTCAATTTGTAAAATTGATAAATAATAACAGTATTATAATAATACAAGCAAAAAAAAAAAATTGGTTGTATTATCACAGTAAAAGAAATAAATAAGTTGGGACATTTTGTAAAATGCAATCAAATAAAGAATCTGTGATTTGTTGAATCTCTCCAACAATTATTTAACTGAAAAAAGATTTCCAGTGGCCAACTTAATTGTATTTCTTAAAAATGAACAAATTTTGTTTTTGATGGCCGCAACACACTCCAAAAGTTTGGGATAGAGATAAAAGTGAAAAGATTATAGAATATCAAACTGTTTTGAAGCAGTCTAAGCAGGCGAACAGGGGAAAAAAAAGATGCGAAGATGGACCATGACTCATTACTTTGTGCCAAATTTTATGAGACAATTGTCAAACAATTAAAAAAAAAAAAATCACATTTCTCAATGCAAGATTACAAAGAATTTAGTTCTTTCACCATCTACCATACATAATATTGTGAAAAGAGTCAGGGAATCCATAAAAATCTTAGGCTGTGTTGGGCAAGGCATGAAACACTGTTGAACACCCCATGGCAACATTGACTTGGGAGTACTTTGGAAAACCATAGTCACTAAACACACAGTCTGTCGCAGCATCTGAGAAATGCAACTTGAATCTCTGTTACACAAGGAGAAAGTCATACATCGATTCTATGCTGCTGAGTTCTCTGGGCTCAGATGGTCTCAAACATAGGTCAGATGAGTCCACATTTCAGCTTGTTTTTGGGAAAAACTCACATCAATTTCTCAGTCCGAAAACGACAGGGACCATCCAGACTGTCATCAGTGACAGGTGCAAAAGCAAACACATGTCACGATGTAGGGTTGCATCAGTGCAAAAGGCATGGGTGACTTGGATATGTGTGAAGGTGCCATTGACGTAGAGGCATATATTGGAATTGTACGGATACATATAAATGCCGTCAAGATTACATCTTTTCTGGGAAGTCCATGTTTATTAGGGCAAGTCATGCTACAACAGATTGGTTTTGTAGACACTGCAGTCCCGAAAATGTATAGCCCACCATGAAAAGGAGGACAACGATGAGCACTTAGATAATAGTTTATGCCCTTAAGCACAATATACAAGCTAAGATTCCACTTGCAAAATTGTATCAATTAGTATCTTCAGCTCCCAAACGATTAAAAAGTGTAATAAAATAAAAGGTGATATGGGAAAAATGCCTCTGTCCTAACTTTTTTTGGAGCGTGTTACAGCCATCCAAATAAAAAAAAAATCATTTTTACAAAATACAATTAAATTGAAATCATTGGAAATCTTTTCTTTGCACTTTTTTTATTCAGTTAAATAATTGTGAAAGAGAATGAACAAATCACAGACCCTTGATTTTATTGCATTTTACAAAATATCCCAACTTGTCTGTAAAAAATAACAACATTATCATTTTTTGAGTGAACTGTTCCTTTAAAGGATTAGTTCACTTTACTCACCCCCATGTCATCCAAGATGTTTATGTCTTTCTTTCTTCAGTCGAAAAGAAATGAAGGTTTTTGAGGAAAACATTCCAGGTTTTTTCTCCTTATAGTGGACTTCATCAGGTTGAAGGTCTTGCACTAGCTCTACGATGCACCACACATCACGTAATCACATTGGAAAGGTCACGCATGATGTACACAACCAGTGTCTACAAAGCGA
The DNA here is from genome assembly GCA_037194245.1 of Opsariichthys bidens. Taxonomy (NCBI): domain Eukaryota; kingdom Metazoa; phylum Chordata; class Actinopteri; order Cypriniformes; family Xenocyprididae; genus Opsariichthys; species Opsariichthys bidens. Next base: position 6,650,630 of record CM074296.1, read on the forward strand.
CCGAGCCAAGGCCAAGTCAAACTCCCTTTATAAAAACAACAATGACGTGACGATTTTGAAGTTGGAGGAGAAAATGAGAGTTTTTGCCCTACCGCGGTACTTCTGCGTGACCTTTCCGATGTGACCACCCAGTTTTTTGCAGACATATATGGCTAAATTACGTCAGATTATTCCACACTAAACTCAATTCATCACCAGGGATCATTTCATTTATACACACATTACATTCTGGAGCTCAAGACAATTCCACTAGTAACCGTGCTCCTAAAATTCCCCCGGACAAAAAAAACTATGATTGGTCATAGCAATAACCATAGCAATTTAACTGAGCTACAAAGAGTTCTCCTGGCATATACTGTCAGTTCGCTCTGAGTGGGAGGCTGGAAATGCTGCCTTATGATTGTTATGTTCTCTTCAGTACACTGAATCAGACTATCATGAAGTAAAGCTTCATACTGGGTAAGAAAGCTTCCCAAATAGCACAGATTTTACACTATTACATGCAAACACACATAACTTCTTTCTTACACACTTAACATCAGTGGGAGAGAGATCACTGCTTAACTTCCCTAACAACCGCACAGTTTAAACCGCAGAATAGCACTTAGAGAGTAGCTGCAACTGTCTGCTCTAATCAAGTATAAAACCTGTGTGGTGCTCAATAATGCCCTCTGGGTGACCAGCCATGTGTAATTGGTTTAGCCAACCGCTGCCTTTGATTAGCTGCGCTGTCATTATACCCTCTGCTGCTCTGTATTCTGTTTGTACTATTACAAAACGTGTTTGTGCATTAGTAAGTTTGTTAGCTTACGTCAATGCAACTGACTAAAGTATGATTTTTTTACCTGCACAGACTATTCATTTCAAATACTATAAATGTACGCTAATGAAGACTGCAAATGCAAAGTCTCTATGTATTAGAAAGTGTCGTGAGAGAACGTGCCACTGAAATGAAGCACTAATCTGTGAATCAAACTGTCGAAATCCCTCCAGCGTCAGTGAAACAACTGAGACAAAGACAAATAATTTATCATTAAGTAAGTAAACATACTCACTTGCTAATTACACTTCTGTATTCTCACCCTGGAATTAATTTATCTTCCTTTTCACTCAGTTAACAGCACATTAGAAAAAAAAAAAACTAATCTAAGCAAAAAAAAAAGACTCTAAAAGACACATAATTAATAATATTTGTTTATGAAATGCAGCACAATCAGTCATTTTTGATTCTACTTCATTGCACCATGTTGACTTTCCTCTTGTAATATTACTGACAGTGTGCGCATACGCCCTCATCCTGACTTTTATTTTATTTTTTCCTCAAGCCCAGTTGTGGCTCTGAAATCAGTCCTGTTGGCCCTAATCTAATTCTTCGACACCTAAATAAATGGACCCCCAGATAGGGAATATGCAAAACTATCTGTCAAGCAGACGAATTGGCTACTGTGGAGGTGAAATAAAGTACAGGGCCCTTTTTAATCAATGACAAGCAAGGGAAAAAAAAAGGACCACAGTCTGTTGTCCCTGATGTGTCCCTGGCTAATGGCTTGACAAAGACTAAACAGAACAGTAAGGTGTAACATGGCAGAGGAAGATTAGCAAGCTCCATCACAAGACTAAGCAATGACACTGCATGGATACATGGCGAAAAGTAACCAGCAAACGAAAGCAGTGCCGCACTCCACTGGCTGGGAATTCAGTCAGGTAGGGAATTCGATTCAGCATGTACTACTACATTAACATTGTTCATATAAATGTTTAATTCTGGAATTTATTGGTGTGCAACTTGACAATTTGTTTAAATAAAACCGCTTCCTATTTTCAACTTAAAGTACTAAATACATCATGAAGCTTTAAAGTTTAGATCTACACAAGGGAAATATGCTCTTTCACTGTTCACATGTCTAACTGCAATATTAAAGTGATAGTTCACCCCAAAACGAAAATTTTGTCATCATTTCCTCACCCTCATGTTGTTCCAAACCTGTGTGAATTTTTTTTCTTCTGAAGAACACAAGAGAAGCCTTTAGCAGCCATGTCACCCCGTAGCCCAAGACTGGTTTCCCACTGAAGCTAAGCAGGGCTGAGCCTGGTTAGTACCTGGATGGGAGACCTCCTGGGAAAACTAGGTTGCTGCTGAAAGAGGTGTTAGTGAGGCCAGCAGGGGGCGCTCACCCTGTGGTCTGTGTGGGTCCTAACGCTCCAGTATAGTGATGGGGACACTATGCTGTCAAAGAGCACAGTCCGTCGGATGAGACGTTAAACCGAGGTCCTGACTCTCTGTGGTCATTAAAAATCCCAGTATGTCATTCGAACAGAGAAGGGCATCCAGACTAAATTTGCCCACTGGCCTCTGTCCATCATGGCCTCCTAATCATCCCCATATACTGATTGGCTTCATCACTCTGTCTCCTCTCCACCAATAAGCAGGTGTGTGGTGGGTGTTCTGGCGCAATATGGCTGCCGTCGCATCATCCAGGTGGATGCTGCTCATTGGTGGAGGATGAGGAGATTCCTCCTTCCATATGTAAAGTGCTTTGAGTACCCATAAAAGCGCTATATAAATGTAATGAATTATTATTAAGTTATTTTAAAGAATGCTGGTTAGTCGACAGTAGCCATTGACGTTGACTATGTAAGTCAATGGCTACTGTTTGATTACCAACATTCTTCAAAATATCTTTTTGTGTGTTCAAAACAATAAAGAAACTCACACAGGTTTGGAACAACGTGAGGGTGAATAAATGATGACAACATTTAAATTTTTGAGTAAACTAACCCTTTAAGTGATAACCATTGTTTTTTTTTTTTCAGTAGCCTGGGTTCCTGGAAGTATTTTTTTCTCATTCCTTTTCTCCACAGTCACAGTCGCACATGCTGATACTCGTCAATACAAATATAAACATTTATCCCACAGTTAAAAAAAAAACATGAAGTTTAAGTAATCTTTATCATCCATTCATTTTGAATAGATTTCGTAAAGCGATTCAATTGTGTTCATGAATGAATCGAAGGACTATTTTTTACTTCCTGAATGTATCCGTGTTTTGAATGAATCAGATGAATGAATTTTTAATTGACTTCCTCTATAAAGATGTAACTTGCGTTTACCAATAGCATCGTTTCCCAACTTGAAAATGTCGATTGATAATGTTGATAAAGTTCGGTCATTACCAACGTACTTGAATGTTTAGGCATTTCCAGATTTCCATAGTTTCAATGAACAAACTTATCAAACTTACTGGGTAGGAACAAAACTGTCATTGGAGGCATAGTTCCCTTTCAGTCAGTCACGTTCAACGTTACATCAGAACTGACGGATAAGCTCTCAGAACGAGGGTTACATGCGTAACCGAGATGTTTCTTGCTAAAATCCGGACTTAAATAGATCCTGCTCTTGGGCACAGTTAGCAAGCTAATATTCAGCACATAACATAGTTCAAAAGATAGAGGTGCAAAAAACAGTTGTGGCTAGCTAGTTCGTTTCTGCAATGATCCATCGTATTATGGTTGTTAAGAAGTGAGTTACGTCATTGTATGGGAAACACAGCCCAGATCTTGTGAAAGATCTTAAGAGGTGGTGAAATCAACTGGGGAGTCAGACTGGTAACCTGAAGGTTGCTGGTTTGATTCTCAATACCGGCAGGAAATGACTTATCGAGGCACCCAATCGGTCTCTGGGCGCTACAGCAAAATAGCTACCCACTGCTCCGGGTGTGTGAGTGTGTGTTTACTAATCCTAATGTGTGTGCATGAACTTGGATGGGTTGAATGCAGAGGACAAATTCAGAAAATGGATAAATTGGCCTTCACATCTCTTTCACTTTCAAAATAAGTAAGCATGAGGGTCCACCCCTAACCCTACCTCTGAAAATGCACATCAATGGGATACAAGCTGTTTGTATGAAAGCAAATGAATGAGATCATACAAATTATTATGAATTATCAACCAATTCACCAAAATGTAAAACATTTACAAGTTGCCAAGAGATTGTTGAACAGTCCTAACGCACCAGCTAACAGACTGTTTGAAACATGTAAATACAGACAATATATTTCCTAAGTCAGTGGAAATAGTGGCTTCTCTGACAGGTAGCACTCTCTTCAGCAGTGTGTTTTGCATATTTTTTTTATATTGGGAATTTGGCAATGGCACTTCATCAAGTTACAGCATAACCTGTTGCCTCTAAAAAAGCATAAATCCGAGAAATCATCTGAACTCACGGTCACTCTGTCTTAAAAGGTTGATATGCCCTTGCTAAAATTCAATTTGTCTATAGAGTAAAAAGAAAGAAGGTTTTTTTTTCCCTTTTGGCACCCAAACGGTGCTCTATTGGTTTTATAATTGGATGAATTATAAGATTACTGATTTAATTGCTATGAAAACCTCCCTTTTTGAATATAAATTGAATGTACACTTAATCATTTTGACTCATCTGAATGCTGAATATTCAGAGTTAGAGAATGTTGATCAAACAAGTTCTGCCTCATTCAAATTCCAAGGACAGCCTCTTTAAGGAAATCAAACATATTTGCAATATTTTGCTCAGAGGAAAGAGACAGTAAAGTCATGCACTGTATTATGCTAAATTATAAATCTTGTCACCTCATCTTTTGAAACGAAGCTGTGTGGGCAAGAGAAACCCACACATATGAATGGGTAATATCAGGTTTAGGACGCTGGGATGCAAAAAGACTTGTGCTGGATCATTTCTGAGTGAGTTCATCTAATTCAAGTAAAAAAAAAAAAAGTCTAGGGGGAAAAAGTCATAAATTTCAGTGAGCAGAATTTTCATTATTTTCAAATATTTTATGAATTCTCATGACTTGACATTTACTGGAAATGTTACAATTCTTGATATTTAGATGAATATGAGCTGGTAAGACATATTATAACAATTACTTTTTAAATTTTTAGGTGTCAAAAGTTTGGGTCATTCAGATGTTTTCTTAAGAAGTTAATATTTTCAAATCAGCATATTAAATGATTTCTGAAGGATCACGTGACTCTGAAGACTGGAGTAATGATGCTAAAAAAATTAGCTTTTTAATCAGAGAAATAAATAACATTTTAAAATATATTAAAAATAGAAAATAGTTCATTTAATTTTTTTTTTTACTATATTTTTGATGAATAACCAGGGAGTTGACCAAATGAGGTCCTTAGACCAAAACTCCAAATCAGGAAAAACATTCAAAAGTCCCACACACTCTAACAATGAAGAACTGACAAGAGACCGACAATTGCGAGATAAAACCACTCTTTTACTGAAAAAAAAACAAAAAAAAAACAGCAAATGTTTCGACCAAATGTGAATGTGCTTGTGGGCCTTTTTGAATTTTCTTTTTGATCAAATAAATGCAGCCTTGGAGAGCATACAAGACTTCTTTCAAAAATATTAAAATATCTTACCATCAGCTGAATTTATAATGCAACAGAAGAACATGCGAATGAATGAATGCAACATGTTCTTCTAGCAGACATTCAAGTTGACTAGAAACATGGCAGAGCAAGAGTTTGATGAAAATATTTATAAAAAAAAAGTTAGTCAATATGTTTATAGCAGTTCACTTCAATAGTAATAACACATTTGAATGTATATAACACTGTCACTCCTTGAATATGAGTAAGTTCAACCAGATTGTGCGTTGGCAGTGCACTTATGCCTGAGTAATGCAATGACAAATGCAGATTTAAGTAGAGGTAAATGATCAGAACATAAAAGAACTTCCACACATTAACCATGAAGCCAAAGCACGTCGCAATGAATGCCTTCACTAATAATAATGTCATCTACATCCATAATGTCTGCATTACAGTTCAGCTGTACTTCCATAATCTTCAAAAATAAAGTTAATGATTGTTTTTCTTACCTCTATATATAGTCTTTCCCATATTCATTTGGGGCGCAGGTCAGCAGGCCTCTTCTAATTGTTCATTTTCTCCTTATTGCTACACTGTCACAGTCTAATTGGTAAATGGGGTCCATGAGTCAGATGGATAATTGAAAGTGAAGGGTGTTTACACAACAAGTACAGCCACAGACTGGCAAGCAGACAAGGAGAGCAGGCTTTAAACGTAGCCCACTAAAGCTCTGCTAATGATGCAGCTTGCACTGTTTCGACTGTACGTCTGCCAACTTCCTCAAAAAATAAGGTTTCTGTAACACTGACTCACTATTTCAGTTTTTGTTAAGGTTTTTATTTTATATTTTCTGGTTTTGTTTCAGTTTTAGTTGTATGTTTTAGTTCTTTTGATTCTTAAATATCTGATTTAAGTTAATTTTGATTTTATTTTGAGTAATAAAACCCTTTTTAGGGTTTTAGTTAATGATGATAACCCTCCTGAGTACGTGCTCTAGGCAACATTTACAAAGAAACATGACTCATGTTTCAATTATGCATCCCATTGTGCATCATTCAATCCAGTGATAACTGTTTATGTTTGTTTTTTTAATCAACTTGCTATTAAAGGTTCACTATGTAAATTTCGATCCTCTAGCGATTAAAAAACAAAACTGCATGCATTTTGCTAAAGAACATTCTGTTGGTTATGCTTCGACTCTTCGTCACTGTGCAGATGAATACAGTTCATACAGCATCCACTACCAGGCTTAAGATATAACAAGAGTTTAGGATGGAAAGATCTCAAGCTGGACTAGCAGAAGAGACTACTGTAGTACCATTAGACCACGGTACACCTTTAAAAAAAAAAAAAAAGCACAGCAGCAGCAGCTACAGCAACCAAAATGAAACCCTTCACAATAATACATTGCTTTTACAATGAACCTCTGTTAGAGAGCTCATATAGCAGATTTATCTGTTCGATAAAATACCTTACTTAACTGTAGAGTAATTAAAACCCCATCTCACGGTCGCTTTTACAACATTTCAAATCCCTCAGTTCCCGCCATCTTTGAAAAGCCAAGAAATTGTCGATTCTTGTTTTATCACAAGCTCTGTCAAGTTCTCTTTTTGTCTGTTTTGTTTGCCGCTTCATGTCAACCTTTTTAACTTGTTGTGATAACTAACCTACGCCACTCCCACACCATACACGCATCAAAGTAGCCAGAGCAACTTTTCTCAATTTATGGTCATGATACATACATGTGACGACGTGTGTACATAAAAACCATCCTGTCAAGTCTAAAATATAAACTCTTATAGGCTTACCATACAACCAAGGCAAGACAAAACATATATTGGAAGAAGGATTATGTATTCACTCATTATTTAATTCTGAAGAAAAAAAAGTTACAGCGTACCTTTATACGACTCTTAAAGGTACAGTAATACAAATAACCTTAATTTGAAAGGGTTAGTTAGTACTTACCCTTACGTCGTTCCACACCCGTAACTCTTTTATTCATCTTCGGAACACAAATTAAGACATTTTGATGAAATCCGAGAGGTATATGACTCGTTCATAGACAGCAACTTTACCACCGCTTTCAAGGAGTGCTTTTCAAGAAAGGAACTAAAGATATTGTTAAAACAGTCGAAAAGACTAAAGGTCAGAGAAAGGGTCATATAAACATGAAAATATAAAATACATACTTTGTAAGAACACAGTTTGTAAGAACGGGAAGAAGGAGGTGGGAACCCGCGGACATTCAAGGTAACTTTAATAATAAAATAAACAAACAACAAAACAAAAGTAAAAGGGCGGCCGTCGCCGTGAGGTGCAAACACACAAAAATATTATAATAGAAACACAACATAAACATAATAAAAACACAACATAAAATCCAGGCCTGGTCCTCTCTCGTCCTTCACTATCGTCGCGCCTCTTTTATGCTTCCGGAGCTCCTCCGTGAGAGATACGAGACCGGTGCACCGAGCAGCTGACGCTCATTATCACTTGCGTCACCGGTCTCGCGCCGTTCCCCCACGGCTCTCGCTCACCCTGCTCGTCACAATACTATAATGTAAATCAGATCAAATATAAACTGTAAATAAATAGGTAGGCCTATAATTTTTAACATTAAATTTTAACAAGCAAAGCATGTTAATACTAAATGTATTCGGAGTTAAAAACGAGCAATCAGGTATGCATTGAGTGGCGCTGAATGCTGCCATGTGCTTACAACAACATGTATTATTCAGAATGCTGGTTATTTCTTGTTCAAACAACTCTGAAGTCTGGAACACTCTGTGGGTGCACTTTCTCTCTCTGTATCTACTGAGAGCAGATAATTTCATGTTTTTCACAAATCACTTTTTTTTTTTTTCCTGGCTGCCGTTAAACCCGAAATGTCAGTCAGTATTAGTGGAGTCATTCATATGGTGTCACACGGGAGCATGCGGCATTGGAGAGATGAACTCCTTCTCTTTCTCCTGAAACCTCCAAACCTTCAGTTTTCAAACAAAAGTTTATCTAAACAATTATGAAAAATATTAGTCAAAGAGAGAGAGAGAGAGAGTAACAGGAAGAGAGAGTGTAATGGTGCATTATTATCTCAGCGTTACAGGAGTGAATAGTAATTTTAGATTTGAGGTGTATTAATAAAAACATTAAGAGGTAAAAAGCTGCCAAGTATCATAAAATGTCACTGCAGAAGCTTTGGCCTCATCTCGAGGCACGGAGAACATCAGGCGGACATATTTATAGAGACACAGGGACCCAGCTGCTCACCCTGGAGGGTAACATCTGTGCAGAGGTTAATATCTCCACCAAACCTGTGCAGAATTGATAATTACTTACTGCGTCACTCAGTAAAATGTTCCAGATAGTATTATGCACAGACACGTTGCTAGACAATGTGAATTTAGACCATTATGCTTTATCATAATGCAAAGCAACCTACAAGTATAAATAATTCAAACTAGATTTAATTTTTTTTACATGAATTTACATTTCCGCACTATTAATGCTATCAATTATATAAAGGCCTTGTGCTCTATTTTAACAATCTTGCTTAGACTGTGTCTGAATCCTCTTTTGCTAGTTTAACGACGTAAAAAATGGTTGATGTACAAAGCGCATGGTCCACAAGTCTCTTAATGAGTCATGGTTGTGTTTTGAGCATAACGTGTAATAAACCAATCAGAGTGTCACCTCCCGTTCCAGCCATGGTGGATTGCTATTTACGTGGCGGAATATAGACACCCTCAACCTGACGAGTCAGTTTAAATACATGTGTGTATTGCCATGATTGTTCAAATAATTAGCTAATTTCATTCATCATTACTGTAAATAGGTAATTCTGATACATGCAATGACTATTCATTATGATATGTAGGCATTTTTATCTTTATGTACACAATAACGTTTACATTGTAATCCTTTTATTTTTAAAATTTGGCATGTTTGTGTGCTGCTGCACATCGCTGTGAGTGTACGCTTGTTGTGTAGCCGCCTATAGGGGCATATTACTAACGTGTCCTTTAAATAACAAAAAAAACTGTTGACTTTAGACCAGGTTTTTGTTGGTCAATGCTTTCAGTCGCCTCAAAATAGCAACACGCCAACAATGCGCCTGAACACACCTCGTTTTCATACCAGCAATGCCAATGAGATGGACATAAAGTCCATTTCCTACATAAACAACATGAGCGCTGGAGGTGAAAATGATATCTGCGTGGGGCTGAATATTTTCTCTTTTTCAAACAACTCTCTGGAAACCCTAGAGATGGTTGCGCATAAAAAAAAACCCAGTAGATTTCTTCCTAAAGACACATTTCTTCCTAATTCTGATGCTCAGTTTGAACTTCTTGATTGCCTTGACCATGTATGTATACCATATATGTATATAAATCAATGCACTTATTCATGTAGACATATATATATATATATATATATATATATATATATATATATATATATATATATATATATATATATATATTAGTATACTACATTTGAATAAATATAGCTAATAGCTTATTTTTGTCCAGGTCATGCACTCTCTACTATTTGTTTGAATAAAAAAGCAGTCAAAAATAAGAAAGAAAATCACTGCTGTGAATGTCAGATCCATTCGAGATATGAACTTGCTGTGTTCCTAAACTGCTGTCGGTGTAGGTAAGATTCTCACCTATAAAACTATTGAGTGTTATATCCATTCCTAACCCTTCACTTAAACTTTATACACATGCAATAAAGACTACAACCTCTGTACTCCTCCCACGGGTTTTCTGTGCTTGCTACAAGAATCATTTCATGGTCTGCCGTCTGAGGTTTGACTCCAGCTATGGTTTCAGGGTCAGTGATGGATTTTTGAGGATAAGGGACGGGGTAAAGGTGAGAACCAATGTTCCCTCTGAGCAGCGAGATTCTGATGCTTTTTCCTCCCATGAAAACCTTCTGTAAGAGTCAAAAACATGTGTACAAAAAGGTAGAGACTTCTGGAATCCGAGCTAAATTGAATGGCAATGGTTAGCATTTCAACTCCGCATGTCCTTTGATATTCAGTAAGCGTTCGACACTCAAAAAGCCTGACAGAGACGAAATAATAAAATTTAAAAAAAAAAGTCTAAACTCATTTTAACATTCAATGATTTGGGACACACTATTCCTGCTTCCCAACTCAGATAGTATCTGTCTGTAATAGCATCTTTTTACTTTAAAATGTCACATTTAACTCAATGTATTATACACAACAGTTCTTTCTGGTTCTTGAATCTGATTGGCTGAGAGCCGTGTGATATTCTAGTGATAACAGCCCTCCTACCTTTTAACCGTTTTTATCACTCCGCTTGGAGTCATGGCGGCCAGGCAAATCCACTGTATTTTTTACAGATACTACACTTGTACCACGAACTGTAGCTTTAAGAGTTTTAGGTGAGAATATAGTTGTTTAAGTATGACATATGTGACTCATATTTAATCATAGCACCTTTATATCTTTTATAATTGGTATTGTTGTTAATTTAATACACTTGTATAGTGGATCTCTCTCTCATAATACCATAATACACAATACAAAACGTGTCAATGAAGCGACTCAACGTTTCTTTGTTCAAAAGTTCTAAAGTGACGTTTTAGAATTAGCAATGGAGGCTTGGGCTCAACTGTTAAACTGTCAACTTGAGATTTGAATCCTTGGTGGAAGGAAGTAGTTCTTCACAAAAGAGGGTTTTGTTCTGATTTACTTACACCCTCATGCTATCGAACTATTGTATGAATGCAATATCACACTCGTACCCGTGCGATATGGCTGTATATCAGCACGCAGTGGTTAACTATGGCCGAATCACAGTCGTGCTGATATACGGCCATATTGCACGGCTACGAGTGTGACATCGCTCACACACACACACACACATGTTGTGTTTTCACTTTTTATGGGGACATTCCATAGGTGTAATGGTTTTTATACTGTACAAACTGTATATTCTGTCCCCCTACACTACCCCTACACCTAAACCTACCCATCACAGAAAATGTTCTGCTATTTTAGATTTCCAAAAAACATAATTCTGTATGATTTATAAGTTTGTTTCCTCATGTGGGCCAAAACAAATGTTCCCACAAGATAAAAATTTACTAGTATTACTATACCTGTGGGGACATTTGGTCCCCATAACGTAGGGAATACACACACACACACACACACACACGTTGTGTTTTCATTTTTTATGGGGACATTCCATTGGCGTAATGGTTTTTATACTGTACAAACTGTATATTCTGTCCCCCTACACTACCCCTACACCTAAACCTACCCATCACAGAAAATGTTCTGCTATTTTAGATTTCCAAAAAACATAATTCTGTATGATTTATAAGTTTGTTTCCTCATGTGGGCCAAAACAAATGTTCCCACAAGATAAAAATTTACTAGTATTACTATACCTGTGGGGACATTTGGTCCCCATAACGTAGGGAATACACACACACACACACACACACACACGTTGTGTTTTCATTTTTTATGGGGACATTCCATTGGCGTAATGGTTTTTATACTGTACAAACTGTATATTCTGTCCCCCTACACTACCTCTACCCCTAAACCTACCCATCACAGAAAATGTTCTGCTATTTTAGATTTTCAAAAAAGATAATTCTGTATGATTTATAAGCTTGTTTCCTCAAGCTTCCTCAACATTTGGTCCCCATAACGTAGGGAATACCCCCCCCCCCCACACACACACACAGATATATATATATATGAATTAGTCAATGTTTATGAGAATTAGTTAAAATTAGTAAATGTTAAGTTCTGAGAAGAATGGCATATGGCATCATTCTGCTTCGCTGCCAAAGGGTTTTAGTCAGCAAAAACAATAATGAAAAGGAACTCCCTCCTGTACAAGTGTGAGAGTTTTCTGACATTGAATTTTATCGTTGCTCTGCCTGCTCTGCCTTCTGGAAGTTCAGTTTGAGCGAGATTAAGAGTGTGTGATGAAAGCTTGTTGCCAGAGGAGATTGAGCAACTCCTGCCAAATAAGAGCATTAAACATCATTTGCTTCCCATAAATAAATTTCTGTTTCATGAGTTTCTTGACAACTTATCACAGCAAGCATACACTTTGCACCTAATCTTATTTAAAAGTGACAACATAATATGGCCTCTTTTACCAGATGCAGAATGAATATTTTGTTAAAATGTTTTTAATGTTTCAGAACAAACCAAAAGTGGGCAAATATCTCTTTAACTTATCATCAATTAGTCTGGGATATAAATGTTCTGATGAAGGCATTTTTTTTTCCCCCATAATAACACAAATAAGCTTTTTTGAGGGAAAATTATATTTCCATATGGTCACACTGTACCAAATTCTGCTGTAAATGTGTTCAAAAACAAAATAAGTGTCACTAGGTAGGTGGGTTTATGTATGCTATTGTACGTATATGTCTGAATAAAAAACTAAAATTAAAGGAGGTATAACTGTGTGTGTGAGGTAAAATGGACGGCGCATAAATCTCATTCATTTGGTCTCGAGGTGCAAGCAACAGAAGAAGATGTTTTCAGCTTCGAAATTCTCAGGCACCCTTTCCATGCATAAATGATGAGGCTTTCAAATGAGCCAGTCCCTCTCTCTCTTTCACATCACCTTCCTTCCATTCTTCACTTGCAAGACTCATCTTGTGAATCAGAGGAAGGATGTTTACTAGTCTATTAACATGTGCTAACAGATTGTGACAATAGGGAAAATAATGAAGACACAAACTGGGCTACTGACAGATGTCAATCAGTCTGTAAAGGATAAATATGAACAGATTCAAAGATTATAAGCGTATATTTCCCTTACTCACATAGACAGTAAAATTATTAAAAAGTTAGTTCCTATAAAAGACAAACTTCTGCCATCATTTACTCACATTGCTCCAAAACTGTATGACTTTCTTCTTTCCCGTTTATGTTTGGAGTAAAATAAATAAATGCATAAAAAAATTATCTCACAATCTGAACCACACAATAGCATTAGTGTTTAAATTACAGTCATTAGTCAGTGTTAACGTTGGAATCACTTCAGAAAGGTCACGCATGATGTAGGAGGAAGTACCGAGCAAGTCTCTACAAAGCAGACAGCCTTTACAAAAAAAAAAAAAAAAAAAAAAAGAGAAGGTAAAACAATGATGTCGGACGATTTTGAAGATGGAGGAGAAAATGAGAGTTTTCCGCTCTAGCGCGGTACTTCCGCCTATCACGTGTGACCTTTCCAATGCGAGTATGTAATGTGTGGAGCATTGCGAGTGCAAGAAGAGCATTTGTGGTTATGAAGTATACACATTTTTATTATTTTTTTTTCAAGATAAGACCATTTTTCCTCAGCTGGGATTGCGTAGAGCCCTTTGAAGGTGCTTTCAAACTGCAATTTGGACCTTCAACCTGTTGGTAGCCGCTGAAATCCACCATATGGAGAAAAAAAATGGAATATTGTTCTCAAAAACCATCATTTCTTTTCGACTTAAAACATAAACATCTTGGATGACATGATGAGTAAATCATCATGAAATTAGAATTCTGATGTGAACTAATCCTTTAACAGAAAGCTATTGTATTACATCATTGTTGTATCTGAACAGATTTCCCTTTCATTGTACAGGAGAGAGGGACATCCGTAGAGCATGGAATATCCGTGAAACAAATGGGAATAATGTGAGGGTGAGTAAATGACAGAATTTACTTTTTTTTTTTTAGCTAAACTATGCCATTAATGACCATCGGTCGACTGAGTTCAAACCCTGTGCTGGCAACCGCATCGGTGCTTTTATAGCGTCCACATACAGAGGTACTGTGACTAACACTCATAAACAGTGACTAATTAATTAGGTTGGTGTAATTTCTGTACTGCTATGGGATAATTACATAAACTGGGGTGGGGGGTGGGGGTTCAGAACCCTCTGAAGGTTAAATACTGGACTACGGAGGTAGTAACGCATCTCAACGGGCCAATGAGAGAACAAGAGCGCCAGTCTTGACAGCAAAAAAATGTGAGAACGTCCCGATCACCAGGACATCTGAGACAAGCTAGATGCCACTGGGAACCAGAGAGGCACAGCAGTCATTCTAAGCCAATCAGCAGCAGAGATAAGAGAGGAATTAACAGTCAATTTGTGAGAAAATTAATCCACTTTTCCAGTGAATGACACCCGCGCCGTCACAATGTGCGAGTTAGAGGTCATTCCTATCTCAGATCCCCAGACACGAACGGGTCAGGAAGGGAAAAACCGATTTTGGCTTTCTCCCTTCGAGCCACATCACACTGAGGTCTTTAGAAATGACTTCCTTTTGAACGTTTTGCCGAAGTTCGCAACCGAACGCCGTGTGTTCTCTCCACATGCTCATTCTCAGGGCTTTTGTGCTGCATGGCACGCTCACATTCAAAATGGCCTCCTGATGTACAGTCTGCAAGCCTGGGTTCACCTTTCTTTAAAAGCCACAGCTGAGGCCTGAACAACCGCAACAATGAGACCCAATGGTAATTGGTGCCTCACTGTTTGATTCTGAGCAATTAAAATCGGATCATTATAGCGCTGCCATTTTAGAGCTTTGTTGTCAGACTAATTTAAAAGAGGTGACATTTGAAAGGCCTTGCTCGCCTGCCACAAAATCTTTTTTCAGTAATTACTCATATTAATGAAAAATGCTGATGACTTGCCTTTGGACATGAGAATAACAATAACCATATGAGAGAGAGAGAGAAAGAGAGAGAGAGAGAGAGAGAGAGAGACTGGTTTTACTTTACTCTGAGGGGATATTTTCCTTTCAACCGGTGGCCAATGGAGCCAAAATAAGTGAGAAAAAAGGTCTCACCTCAATTTCACTCTAATACAGTGAATTAAGGAAAGACAGTTAACATTTTGTGATAACTTCAGCTCTGCAGAAAGGTTGGTCTCGATGGAAATAAATGTATTTCATCAGGCATGTGATAAGCTAAGGTCACAAAAAAAAGGGGGGGGGGGGCATTCCAAATACCCTGTTAAAATGAATATACAGTAAATAATTAAATACTAATAATAAACCAATAATAATAATTTAAAAAAATAATAATATTTTTTATTTTGTTCATATAACCAGTCAAAATTGTGAAAACATTATTAATAAAGCATTCTCTTATTCTGATCAAGCATGCATTAGAATGATTTCTGCAGGATCATGTCACTGAAAACTGGTTGAAAATTCAGTTTTGCATCACATAAATAAATTATATTTTAAAGTATACTAAAAATAGAAAACCATTGTTTTAAACTGTAATTATATTTTACAATACTACTGTATTTTTGATGAAATGCAGGTTTGATGAGTATAAGAGACTTCTTTCAAAAACATCAAAAAATCTTTCCAAACTTTTGACCGGTACTGTATATATTCATTTTAACATTGTAATATTAAAATTACATATATAATTATATTACTATTGCAATACTTACTGTACAACAAAACAATATATATATATAATTTTTATAATATTAAAATATTAATATTATAATTTTATATATACATATATATATATATATATTACTATTGCAATATTACTATTGTACTAATAGTAAATACTATTAAATGTAAAATAGTATTTGACAAAAATAATAATAATATAAAACTAAAACACTATTATTTATGGCTGTAATAATTGCTTATAGTTTTCAAACATTTGGCCAGAAAACTGTAGAGAGATCTTCGAGCTTCTCTTTTGCTGACAACAGATTTATAAAGATTTATCATACTTCAGAAAATACAGAAATCCGCATGAATATGGAAAAATCACCTCCTAGCCTTTTAGTGTGTGGAACAGTGTCAGAAAAACTCCATGTGTCTCAGCATCATGACGTCAAACAAAGCAAATTGGCGAATTGCAGAAGCACCGATTGCAATTTCTCTGGCTGAGGAAAGTTACAACTGAGTGAGAATGAATTGTTTATTTTGTACTTCTTGGAGTAAAACACATTTTTAGCTTCTCCTGACAAAACTTTGGACTGAAAAAAAACTTACATGCCATGAAAAACATATCAGGATGGTAAAAAAGGTCACAAACATCCTTCCTTTAAGAATTTCTTTCAAGATGAAAAGAGGAAAAGTTGAGAATAAAGAGAAAAAAGAGGTTATGTATAAATGATATCCTGACTGCATTGGTACACAGAGATCAAATCAGATCCGAGAGCTGTGAAGTTGGGCTTATGATGTAGCTTGAAAGTCATCTAAAAAGATAAAAATAAATAAAGGAGATGAAAATCAAACCACAACTGTCACAATTACGATTGCAAATGTCATTTCATGTTGCTCTCTAGTTCATAAAATGATGCATTTTCTATAACGTAAGGCTTTTTCCAATGTGTTTCTTTCTAGCTTGACTTGTTAAATGGGTTTGCAGCAAGATTTCTGTTTTAATTTGAACTCTTCTGTATTTAGAATTTGATGAATTGCATAATTAAAGAACTGCCATTGTAATTCAATGGAGCATATAGAGAGGGTGTAATTAAAACAAGCTGCCTCGGGCGTCACAAATTCATCTCACCTGCAGAAAAAAAAAAAAAAAAAAAAAAAAAATGACAGAATGAAGCTTATGAGCCCATCACAGCTGCTCTGGCCATGACAGAGCACGATCAATATTTGAGAAGAGCGTGCCGGAGACATCTGAAAGTGATATTCCCAAAACCCTCGCCATATTAAACGAACAACAAAACAGCCCCAACATCCTTATAATTGTGGAGGAAGACTATTACAGTAGCAGCTGTTTGGATCGATCGCCGGCAATGTGTTTACAATGGATGAGCGAGTCAGAAGCTGTTTGACAGATAAGCCTGGCAGGTGCCGATGGTTTAATTTAACATGGAGAAACGGTGGTATCAAATAGATTTTGTTGCATGGCATGATGGGATTTCTGCTCTTTTGACCCTCTCAGTGATCTTTCCAGGGCTCTTTGCGCTCACTAGAGGTGTTTGAAGCAGGTAAATACCAGGGACGGACCTCGCGCCCCACAATCTCTTAACGAGGAATGGTTTCTGTAGTGCTACAGATAATGCAATGATTTTTTTAGCACACAGATCAAAGGAGGTGATACTTAAAGTGGCCAGACAACATTGGAGGAAGGATGCTAGTGTCCATATCTGTCTGACTGGTTCACTCGTACTATTCCCTCTAGGTAACGTTCATATTTCCTCTTAAGCTAAGAATTTTAGTTAAGAAAAAAACCCAAAACAACAACAACAGACTGTACAATTCTTCACACAACACATTAAAATAAATATGCAATATAATTATAACGCAGGTTGTGTAAGCATGCACGACGATGAAGATAATATGCTTTAATAATCCAGACAGGTACAATCCAACGGCGAACACAACCAAACATGAAACGATACCAGACAATGAGAAATCAACTGCGCTGAACTTACATACACTGACCACAGGGGGATAACGAGTGACGACATACAGCTAAGGTGATTAGTGAGGTGTCCATGGTGTCGGGAAATACAAACAAAGGAAACATGTGACTGATGAAAACAAACACACTGAAAGTCCATGTGGTGATCAAGTGACATGACGTGTGCCAATAATATGTTAAATTACAGTTTTTCTCAGTCGCTTTGGTGCATTTCTCACATCACTATTTACATTTGCACAACAGTTAGTTCAACCTCCACAACATTTAGTCAGGTGGGCACATCATAGTAGCAGTTTCTCATTCCTTCCAACAAATTGCAAATGCTTTTGGACACGCATCAATTGCTTTCATACAACTCTCTGTTGTTTTATAACATTATCATTTGCTTATGTCATGTCAGTCTATACTTGTGAATGCTGAATAGTCATTCCATATAAAACTAATAGTCCTCATTTCATTGCTTGAGTCATTACATAAAAAAATGTTGAACTAGTTGTCAAAATCTTTTGAGACACTCTTTACAGGGCCATAATCCCTGAGAATGAGAGGGGTCTAACTGGAGACCATCTGAGCAAGCATGTTGTTGTTTTGGATAATGTGCGTTTTCAGGACTCAGATGTCGTCAGACAGTGGTTTTTGAAGCACATGATAGAGTCCTGCAGAGGGTGGATTCGCCACTTTAGGAGAAACTTTCCTCGCTACATTGCAAGAGATGATTTTTGCTGTGAAGTAGATGAAATTATGTGGCCAGACAGAGCGGAACGTCTGGATGTGCATAAATGTTACAGTACTATGTATGTTGTATGTTCAGTTCCAATATGTACTGCAATATTGTTTACAGTTGTGCACAACTCTACTCAAATGGAGTTTATGTTTGTTGAAAATAAGGGTGCATTTTTTTTCTTTTGCACAATGTTGTGAACAAATTAGAACTGCAAAGAGTATATGCAGTAAAAATGTGTCTTGTACTCAGCTACCTCACTAAATACAGTAATGTGTAACTTTACTGTATTTTTTCAAATAGCTGTTCAAATAGTATATAGTGCTGTCTTGAGTATTTTCAGGTAGTCTCACCAAGATCTGATTTTTTTGTATTGTAAACATTTACAGAGTAAACTGTCATAATGAAAACAAGACAAAGTCATTTGACTGCCTTGTTCATAACAATGGTGTCAGGACTTTTCATTCTGATGACACTGACACTTTCATTGACATGAATACTTGCTTTTGAGGAATGAACTATCCATTTTGAGCAAGTGACACGCTTTTGCAGATTATCAACTAGGTTCTGCAGTTTGTACTAACTGTTTTGAGAACTGCATTAACTGTTGTGCAAATGTAAAGTGTGATGTGAGAAATGCACCAAAGCGACAGAGAAAAACTGTAAATTAATATACATGTAAATAATAAATCATAAGTACAATTAATGAAGACAATAACATAAATAAATACATAAAGTGAAGCAGATAATTACTATAAATAAATAAACAAAAAATGCAAAAATAAATAAGAAAAAAACAA
>CM074296.1:6672431-6692431 GCA_037194245.1 Opsariichthys bidens
AGTGGAGCTGAGGTGATCGTCTGCAGAAGACATGTCACACTTCTTCTCCTCACCTGTCACAACTCAAAGCAGGACTAGGTGTGTGAACACATATTTGTGAGAGAGAGAGAGTTTGTGTGAAAGGAAACATGCATATTGTACGTGCTTGAATAGGTATGAAACTCATTTGTAATTTTTCACCTCAAATGGAATATTGACATGAATAGTGAGAAGGTTTATTGTATATATGTTGATGTGAAAAAATAGCTCGCTAAACTTTCATTATTTACTCACCCTCTTGTAGTTTCAATTGCAATTCGTCTGTGGAACACAAAAGGTGTTTTGAAGAATATCTCTTTTTAAATGTAAATTAGGGCAAAATGACAAAAAGGAATCTCCAAAATGACAACAAGGAATCATAAATTGAGTAACAGGAAATGTTACATTCTGGCAATGTTCTCGCATGTTATGAACAAGCATTCTTCCAGTAATGTTAATAGAATGTTCGTTCAAAGTTATGGTCTTTACTAATGTTCTCAAAACGTTAGGACAAAAATAGTATTTATGCATTGTTCATGGCAGGTTTTTCAAATGTTTCAGAATATTCAAAGAATGTTTGACAGTAACATTTCCATTGGAAAATTATAAAATGGAATGTTTGCAGAAAATGTGCATAACCGGGGGGGGGGGAGTTACCTCGCCTTGTTGAGTTCATGACAATTATTTTATGTTGAGTATGATCGTGTTAATGAATTCATTGACTCAGTTCACAAATTCAGTCTGAGTGATTCGTTTATGAATCAGACTGATGCAGATCTCGAGTTCAATTCACTCAAAGATTTGGTCGTTCATTTAAAAGCTCATTGGAAAGAAAATTATTAGCAAAGAAAGACAAGTAAAAACTAATTCTGATCTGTTTTTGACAAAATAATCATATGGCGTCATAAAACTCGTATAAATCACTAAATGGTACGTTTTTGAAGCTTGAAGCTCCAGTATCCTGACTGCTGTATAGATAAAAAGTCATACAAGTTCCTAATTTTATGTGGGTGACAAAAATGATGACAGGATTGCAAAAGAATGGAAAATCCCAACTTCGTCCCAAGTTTTCTTCCCTCCGATTTCTGTTCAGCTTCTGCTGAAGTTGAAAAGTTTCAAAGGCAACCTGCAATGAAGCACACAAGAATATATATACAATGTGCACAAAAAAATTGGCATCATACATCTTTCTCATTCAAATCAGTTTGACTTTCATTTTCATGCCCACAAAGAACATTTTCTGTTATCCGTGAGCTCACAAACATTCATTGCCACGTAGTCATGAGTCCTGCATGCCATGCCAGGCACTCATAAATCACTTCAATTCAATCTCTGGGGAAATTGCCCCAGAGATGGTGAGTCGTTTCCTGTGTTGGCATGGCAGACGAGAGTGAGGGCTGAATCACGGGGTGAGATTTGATTTATCAGCGCTGGACTGGAATAGGGAGGGGACGCGAGACCCTCGGAGGAGTTGCAATTTAGATTGGCCGCAGCAGATGGACGGTCAGCAATCAGACAGCTGCTGTAATCAATTCAGCCCGGAGTCAGACATGAATCAGAGGTCTAGTGGTGCCCGCTTGCATCCAGTCTGAGTTTGTTTATAACAGCCGTCTGCGCACACGCACACATTCACGCTGTGCTCAGAGAGGTCTGCTGTTTGATGCTCGGGAAGACGCTGCCGCAATCGAGCGGTGCATCTCAAAGTCATCTTTCTTGTGAATTACTGAATATTACTGTCAAACTGAATAGTCGCATGCGTTATTTGGTCTCTACTCTTCTTGTTTTTACTTGAATGAGTGCATGGGACGAATAGCGCATGGATTGAAATTACACATAGCCAAAATTGAGACAAGATATAGAGTGTTTCCATGGTCTGTCTCTATCAAAATAGGAAGGAACTTGAGATTTTACATTCTTTTGAAGCCTTTGGAGTTAATTCACCCCAAAATTAAAATTCTGTCATTATTCACTCACCCGCATGTTGTTCCAAACCCATACGAATACTTGTTGTTCTTCATTTACTCAACTTCGCTGGGAAGGATCATAAAGGCACATAGCTTCTCCTATCACTGCTAAGCAGCTCTATCTGTCATTTCAATCTGATGATTCCATTTTCTCAGTATCTCGTATCTCTGCCAGCCTTTCAGATATTTCTGCCTGGATCAAGGAGCATCATCTTCAGCTCAACCTTGCAAAGACGGAGATGTTCGAAAATCCTGCAGACCCCACAGTTGACTACAACATCACTGTGCAACTGAGGTCCACAACACTAATATCAACCAGGACAGCGAGGAACATGGGGGTTGTGTTTGACGACCAACTGAGTTCAGGTTTGCTCTTTACAACATCAGGAAAATCAAACCATTCCTGTCAGAGTATGTGAAACAATTCCTTGTCTAAGCTCTTGTCATTTCAAAACTGGACTATTGCACCACCTACTTGCAGGCCTTCCAGCCAGTGCAACTAAGTCCCTGCAGATGTTCCAGAACGCAGCAGCACACCTAGTCTTTAAACAGCTTAAAGCCCGGGACAGACTATGCCGACATCAAAGAATTAACAGGGACGAAAGATGACTGCATTATCGCCTCTCGACAGCTGCATCTCAGACAAAAAGCTGCGCTTGAACACACCAAAAGGACTAAAGGCGACTGTCAACTAGCACGAGCTTTCTGCATCCGCAGGTAAGGCAATATCTGTCTATATCAACCGGTATCAATAGTCTATTTTTGATATTCAAAAAGGGAAACCGAAACTGTATATTTGCAGATTTACAAACTGTAAACAAAGCCGTGCTTGCTTACCATTTTGAATATCAATCATCACTTTCTTCATTCCAGTTGACTCATGTTATTATGAAAATATTTGTGTTTTCGAAAAAAAGTTGACATAAAATTTCTGTCTGCCTTCTGTCTGTATTCTCTTGCCTTTGCTTGTTTTCATCTTTTGCTTTTATTCTTGTGCAATGACACAGATTCAATATGCTGAATTGGCCCAAAAAAACCAAACGGTGTCCGACTAGAGCCAGCAGTGCGGAACACACCGAAAAACTAAGCTGAATGATGATAAAAAATGGCCTGACAGTCGGCTTGGTTTGCCCTGGCTGTAAGAGGACTCATGTCACACCCTTCCTGATCACACTCCACTGACTCCCAGTTGCAGCCAGAATAAAAAATTGATTTCTTTTTTAATCAAGGTTTTAACACTGGCTTTCTGAACTACCACTGGAACTTCCTCCCTACATCAATTCACCACTAAAAGTTTACACTTCCCACTGTAAGCTAAGGTCACTGAATGAGCGATGTTCCTTCACAAAGGGGAAAAAGTCACTCTCCAAAACTTTCACCCTCTCTGTTCCTCTCTGGTGGAATGAGAATGCCAACCTCCACCTAAACCGCAGCGACCATCTTTCAAAAAGCGGCTGAAGACAACTCTTTCACAAGCACACACCCTTGAACCAGTGCACTTACACAAAAACGCGCAAAAAATATTCTCTGCATTTCTTCTCTAGTCTAGCTTTCTCTCTACTCTCATTGTCAAATTAACCTGGCATTGTATATTACGAATATCACTGGCTCCTTGACGAATTGCTTTGGTCTTCTCTTCTAGTCACTTTGGCTAAAAGCATCTGCTAAATGCAAAAATGTAAATATAATGTAAATGTTTTTCTTGAAGTCGATTGGTGCCACATGTGCACCAGTTTGGTATTATTTGTAGCCTTTCAGAAAGTCCCTTCTATCATTCTGTCTGGACTCCTGCCAGTGTTCCGCTGCTATCTTAGCATCTTCATTTCATTATTATACCCTTTTGTATTAAAACTGATAAATGTTGAGAGAATGAAAGAAAGAGAAAGAATCAGGGTCAGTGCTGATTCTGTCCCACGTTGATATAGAAAACTGTAAATCTGGGGCAGTGCTGCTGCTTGAGGGTGAAAAATTAAACATGCATACAAAACCCAGACAAAGCCATTACTCTGGTAAATTGATCTGAATACTCTTGTGGAATTGCCTGCTGGGGCAAAAAGCACTCAGGTGATTGGCTTCTGGGCTGGCTGCGACTGAGAAGTGAGTATTCAATCCATTGATGGAGGTTTCATCAATTCTGGAATTGTGACACTTTGCAAAGTCAATCGGTTTGAATTAATTCACTTACTGATTGGACTATTCTTGCACAAGATGATATCTGGGCTCTGAAATGCAGATTTTGCTTAAACACACCTGTTTGTGTGTCTGCAGGAAGAAGTGTGTTTCAAATCACACAATTTTCCTTGAATTACCTTTTTTTTTTTTTTTTTCTCGGTGAATGAAAGCTGCTGAATAACAATATTAAAGTCTACACTCGCATAACTGGTGAATGAGAGAAAAGTGAATTAGTGTTCAGTTAAACAAGTTTCAGTTAACAAAAAAGCCAAATTGAGCATGTCCCTTGAAGGTGAAAGACTGAAATTCCCACTACTGCTTATCAAATGTCTCAAATTATGCTAAATAGTTGTATAAAGATAGAGATTATACTTCTTATCTTATCCTATATAGAGATTTAACTTCAGCTAAATAACTTTAAGTTTTGAGGATTGATATCTAATAATATAGCATTTATTTGAAACTGTGCTTTTTGACCAATTAAATGCATCCCAGGTGTTTACAACTGGTTTGTATCCATCAATCAATTTCAGTGAGAGAATCTTGAAATCCTGAAGTTGTATCACGGTTCCCACAAACATATTAAACAGCCCAATTAGCATATTAGAATGATTTCTGAAAGATCATGTGACACTGAAGTCTGGAGTAATGATGCTGAAAATTCAACTTTGCCATCACAAGATATATAAATTACATTTTAAAATATATTAAAAAATAGAAGACAATTCTGTTTCTCATTTTATTTATTTTTTTTATTTTTATTTTTTTCAAATAGATACAGCTTTGGTGAGTTTAAGAGACTTCTTTCAAAAACATTTTTTACCAACCGCAAACTTTTCAATAGTGATGAGTCTATGGAACATCTAAAAAAAAAAAAAAAAAAAAAAAAAACTAATGCTAAATTATCCTGCAAGTAACTGTGTATATGTATGTATGTATGAGTTACTCATAACATGGTTTAAGATTTTGGTAAAACCGCCCACCTTTCCTTCAAACAAAAGGCAATTTTAACTGAAAGCCTCCTTACAAGCGCAATATTCTCTTATTCATTTTTTCTATGAGTTGTCCCTCTTATTTTGTCCCTGAATAAACATGGCAGTGAAGGGGAATAATACAGCAAAATATACCAAAGGCTTTTTGAATATGAAGAAAGGGAGAAGGGAGTAAATGCAAATGTAGGAAGAAGAGAAAACAGGAAACTGAGAAGTGAGAGTGAGCGGTTTGCTTGAGCGAACAATTGAAGAGTGATGTGTTGGGTGACGATATTTTATTGATCATATTCCATGCATGCCCATACAGTTCAACAGCTATGTGTCTGTGGATGGGGAATAATGACTCGTGAAGAGAGAATAGATGAGGGAGAGGAAAAGAAAAGATGTGCCTTGGTCCCTTCACTTTCCCTCCGGCCCTCCCCAGGGCTAATGATAGTGTAGACTGGAGATCCACAAGAGGTTCTATTAACACCTCAGCCTGAAGCTGAGCAGAGTGAATACAGCGAGACTTTTCCAGTGCCCAGGGGAGAGAGAGGGAAAAAAAAAAAAATCTGACTTGTGTGGGATGTTCTCTGTAGAGACACAACAAGTATCTGCTTAAAAGCAAATACAGATGGATTTGCATGAATACAATTTACCTTTTTCTAAGCTCTAGAGACATGTCAGAGTCTTCTTAAAATCCCTGAGTGATATCGTGCAAATACAAAATACACACAAGTACGACTAGGGAGTTGGATATAGATCTGTTTACTAGGAAGTCTTAATGAAACAGGCTGGTTGCAAGCTTGACGTTTCAATTTGTGTTCCTGTAGCTCAACTGGTAGAGCATGGTGCTAGCAGTGTCTGCGCAATGAGTTCGATTCCCAAGGAAAAAACAAACTGAACATGTCTTGAATACTTTGGATAAAAGTGTTAGGTAAGTCCACACCATGTCCTGACAAATATTCCAGCAACAGCCAATTTGTTTGTTTGTTTCAGCTTGTTTCCTAATCTAGTTGTCTAATAAATCTGTCATTGTACATTGTGAATATTGTTGGTTCCTTGACAAATTGTTCCTCTTTTGTTATTTGCTTTGGATAAAAGCATATGCAAAACGTATAAATGTAATGTAAATGTTTACACTGCAGCACTAAAAACGAACAAACCTGGTTAGGAGATGTTAGGAGAGTTTGCTGGGGCATACGTTATGGGATTGGCTGTATAATGTCCAATTTAAACATCCACAACCAATCAATACACATTCAAGTTTGACATTAAATACACCCCTTTTCAGTTAGTAAACATTGTGCTGCTTTTTTTTTTTTTTTTTTTTTGTGGTTGGAGCTTAGGTAGAGGCAGAAAGATTCCCCTGACCGCTTCACTAACACTAACTAGCAAGTTTTGTTAGCTTGTTTTCTAACATTTACTGGAGAAAATCCCATTTTATCTTAATACGTGGTCACTCACTGTCCGAAATCGTGATTGTTTTCAGAAATAGTTATTTTTAACGGAAGGAACCAGATTGGCGGACCCGCACAAGCTCACTGGATGGATGGACGATCTGACAGGATTATCTCCGGTTGAGTGGCCTGACATCTACACCTATCAGATAAACCAAGCGTGTGCAGTACAGAGAAACTGAGGGCGTATGAATCTTTAGATACCTATGTCGATGTACTAACAGTCTCAAGTATTGGCAAATGCAACTATTGAACACACACCTGACACATAACATGGGCTTTCTTACTGTTCCCTCTCCCTTTCTACAATTGCACTTAGGGCATTTGTAAAAAGAGAGATGACACAGTTCCCTTTATGTTTAGCCTCTGGTTGTTAACTAACTGCTAAAATTTAGGGTTACTTGAGACATCACTTAACTTGTTCCCCAATTTCTGATTAAGTCGGCATACATGAGAAATATTTAGACACATAAACAAACCATAATCCATGCCTACAAAAGACAATAGTTCATTTAACCTTAACTGATATAAAGCATGATCTGCAAATGGGAGCATTGTTGATTTTTTGTCCAGTCTGTTTTTTGTCAGGCAAAAAATACAATTTCAAATTTGAGACTGTACTCCATCGATTCTGGCACTCAACAACACAACAACAACTCTGTGCTGGTTTGTATTGCCCCCCTCCAGTTTTCCCTTTGTTTATCCTTCAGCTAATGATGTGACGTAATTGTGATGTTTGCACAAAAAGGGTCTATATGAATAAGAAGCAGGATTTCCGTGAGTCTGCTGTGTGGGTGGTACTACCCAGCATGCAATCCACTTAAATCAGGTAGAATTTGCTTCCAAGTACACTTTCGCCACTTGCTAAAATCCCACACGAGCTGAAACATCCCATGCTATGGCTGTACAGTGCATATTTAACAGTGTTCCAAGCCTTTGTAGTCTCATGGAGATGGTTAATAATGCCTCTAGGAAAAACCTCTTAAGGACACTACTGAGGTCCACAGGGGTTAGTCTCACCTCTGGATTTGGATTTCATGCCAGGACCTTCACGTTCACCGGTGCCAATTACCAAGGCCAGTCTCACATTTGCCTGAGGGCGACCTTCTCACACTGAGCCTTGGCTCCTATTCCTCTTGTGGCTGTGAACCTAAACAAAAGAACTTGTGGCAGTGAGAAAGCTTGTTAGGTTTGTCTGTAGATGTTCAGTAACTGATGTTGCAGAACATAACAAAGGAACAAAACGGTGAAATGCCATCAGATACCGTAACTTCAACAAGACAGACGACTGTTGAAATGGCTTCCAGAAAAGGTAATTGAACGTGAGAAAAATAGAACTCTCCTGATTGCAAGTCTGTCAACATGAAGTCCTTGAAAGCTTCACTGTAATGGACATATATATAAACAAAGACAACAAAGAATTATCTTGAGAAAGGATTTTTTTTTTGTGATTTTTGCCTTTATTTTGATAGCATAGTACAGAGTGGACAGAAAACGAGGTGGGAGAGAGAGAGAGAGAGAGAGAGGGACAGGATTGGGAAAGGTCCGTGAGCCAGGATTCAAACTTGGGTCGCCCCAATCGCAATAACACTGTATGTTGGCGCTGCCCACGAGGCTATCGGCACAGACAAGGATGAGAATCTTAAAGACTTCAAGAGCTTGCTTAAAGTTTCTAGTTCTTGATTTGTTCTATTAAAAAAATGTGAAAAAAAGAAATTAGAAACATATATTACCATTCAAAAATTTGGTGACTGTAAGTATAATGAGGGGCGAGTCAGTGGATGAGATCCAAGAGCGAGCATTATTCAAAGACGTAGTCAGACAGGCAATGGTCAACTCAACAGTAGACAGTAGTGGCAAAGAACAGGCCAGCTCGTAGTGACAATCCAGGCAAATGGTCAAAAGGCAGGCAGATAAACAACAAAACGGGAAAACAGGCAGGATCAGGAAACGGGCAGACAAAACAAGGAAATAACGCTCAGAATTGAAATACAGGTATTAACAAAATCAAAACTTCGCACAAGTGTGTTTGTGCAATGAGCTTATACAGTGTGACTGATAAGAATGGGCTGGGTGATGGAATCAGTGATTGGGTAATGTGTTGCAGCTGGTGGAGTGATCAGTGATGGGTGCTGGGCTTCTGGGAAATGTAGTCTGCCTTGGTGGATAAGTGAGAGAGTGAGTGAGTCCATGGTGGAGTGCTCTCTGCTGGTTATAGCGGGCACTTAGGCTGACAATCGTTACTGTAAGATTTTTTAATGTTTCTAAAAGAAGTATCTCATGGTCACCAAGGCTGCTTTTATTTGATCAAAATACAGTAAAAACAGCATTATTGAGAAATATTACAATGTATTACACAAAAAACTTTTCTATTTGAATCTATTTTAAACTGTAATTTATTCCCGTGAAGGCAATTTTCAACAGTTAATGTGCATCTTTAATTACACAGCCAGTTACCACTCTACTGATTAATGTAACACAGTTAGTCGAAAGCGATATGTGTGTAATTCACAAAAACAATATCAGGAATAATAAGATAAGAATAATAAGAGAAAATTGTTCAGGAATCAGATGAAACTGAACATCATTCTTTGCAGAATTTTTATAAATAAATGCAAGCCAAGGTACAGAGCAATAGCTTAGGAGAAAATAGCTGTATAATTAAACAAACAAAAAAAGTATGGATACAAATGACTTACATAGTAGTATAAAGCACTGACTCATGCACCAATTGATACAAATGATATGCTCTTTTAGATCAATGCCGTCATGCCCCCATCCAATCCCAGTCCCTGAGCACTATATTTGTGCATATTGGATTTCTGAAAATGATTCGATCAATCAAAGACATTGTCTATTGCCTATTAAACCATACCACGCTTATAGTGGACTAAACTGCATCTAAGCCCAGTTATTCGGTCATTTCTAATGGGCAGCAGGTTACACAATGAAGCACCACAAATTACTTGCCATCACCAAACTGAAAAGCCATCAACCATACTGAATAATCCCACCTCCCTCCGAGCATCCCCCTTCCCACTGCAAATATTGATCTCTGGCTGCGGCCCAAAGCAGGGCAGATTTACTGTCAGATTTCCAGCTTCATCTCTGCGAACACGCTGAGTTTTAAATTTGAATTGTGTGCCTGAGGTTATTTCCCACCTGGACAACCGTGTAGTCATTCCGGTTGCCCTTGATTCAATGGCACACTGTTTATTTCATCCAAACGTTCTGGCCAAATTACAGCAAGGCTCCCCAAATGCTTTCAATTCTGCCGCTGATTTTCGAGTTGGGAGTTAACATTAGAGCTGGCTTTTATGAGCACGTACTGACAATAGACCAACTGGGTCATCTGTTTGCACCCTAATGGGTTTACTTTAAGTCATCCCCAGCTTTTTTCAAGTAGGCCAGCTTATAAGTTCCCATGGGGAACACATTTTCAGTCAGGTTTAAATTATAATGACATTCATGGCTATTTAAAAGTTACAGCTTGTGAAATGTTAAAGTTGTATTGTTGTTTCTTTCCATTAACACAGTTGTTGACAGTCTGTCTGTCAGGTAGATATACCGCACTGAGTTGTAGTGGCAGAATTCCCCATTTGCCAAGTGAAAATTAATGGCTTCTATTTATTGTAAATTCAATCTGCAATCTGTTGAGACTGTAGAAACTATTGACAGTAACATAAATATTGATACAAACATCACTCATGTCACAGTACTTACAGTTTTCAATGTGCTTAAGCAATGAAGCAGTAGTATATTTTAGCAGTCATATTAACAGTGGCTTTAGGACAGTAAGGAGCTTCTGGGTTTCCTTGTGGCTCTCTGCAGTGTGTTTCATGTATAAAACACCAGCAGGCTGGGCCCGTATCCATCTCAATGTGGTGTCAGTGTTCATTAAACTGTGACCAGCAGAGCAAGACACCTGCCCTGATTCATACTGAGGGTGTGTTGAATGTGCACACCATGTGTATGTCCATCTATGTATGTGTGTTTGATTGTATAGATGTGAGCCGTGTATGGCGACCAACCAGAACCCGGGTGTTTGTATGACAGCTCCATAGATTACACCCAGATAGGAGGTACATGTTACCGGAGCAGATGGGTTGGGAACCAAGGATTGTTTTTTTTTTTCCTGAATGGGTTCCTTTAATGAAAAATACTGGAATCTAATTATCTAATCACTGTCATGACTTTAGGTTCCAATAATGTTCTCATACGTGGACTCTTCAGAGGAGTCAAGTCGAGTCACCATTATTTATATAGCGCTTCATACGATATAGATTGTTTCATGGCAGCTTTAGGAAAATGATGGAAGTAGCTCTAAAAGAAAATAATGTCATTGTTCAGCTGAAGTCAGCTCAGTGTTGAATTTGTTAATTTCATCTATAAAACAATTCTGCAGAACAGTGATGTCATTGTCCTGCTCAATTCCGTTCTCATCCAATAATGTCACTCAGAGCAGTCAAATAAATATTATTGCTGAATATTAAGTGAACACCATACTAACTAAAATGCTCTCACAGAAGTTGTGTCCCAAATGACGGACTATACACTACGCACTATGACATTTTGTGAGGTTATTTTATTTGCGTCCCAATGCTGTACTATTCAATATGCATTATTCTACCATTTAGTGTATGACTTTTATAAGGTTATTTTATCATCCAGCATTGAAGTTGGATAACCCCTCCACTTGCAAGGAAAGTTGAGTACATAAAGTGTCCACACTTGTTTTTTTGTTTGTTTGTTTGTTTGTTTTTTGGTTAATTAAGTGCATCAGCCGTATTGTAATGAAGGGCGAGTAAGCGGATGAGATCCAAATGCGAGCTTTAACGGTCAATCAACAGCAAACAGGTAAATCCAAGGAAAGGGGGTAATGGTAAACAATAGGCAGGCAGGAGTTCAGGTCAGGCAGATATCAATCACAGTCCAGTATAACAAAGCAAGAATCGGGACAGGCAGCAAGAATCCTACAACGAAAAACAGACAGGGTAATAACCGGGAAAAACATGACAAAGATAAATGCTCAGAAATGCTACACACTGGGGAAATAACTAGACCTCTAACGGATGTGTGCCTGTGCTGAGCTTAAATAGTGTGACTGATAAGAATGGGCTGGGTGATGTAATCAGTGACTGGGTAATGTGTTGCAGCTGGTGGAGAGATCAGTGATGGGTGAGGGGCTTCTGGGAAATGTAGTCTGCCTTGGTGGACGAGTGAGAGAATGAGTGAGTGAGTGGATGAGAGAGTGAGTGAGTGAGTGGATGAGAGAGTGAGTGAGTGAGTGAGTCCATGGTGGAGTGCCCTCTGGAGTTTCTAGTTTACACTACAACTGACAATCGTGACACGTATATTTGAAGGAATTTTCACACTCATATTTCCATATAATATAATTACGCAAATTGGGATTAACCTAGAGTGTCATGCACTAATCTAGGCTCTACTGAGCGGTGCCACAGTAGTCCGATTCCAGAAAAAAATATTCTTATGAGATGGTTCTTTTTAGTGAAAAAACAACATGCAAATGACCAGTGAAGTCAAATTTCCAAAGTGATGACTTCAATGCACCAGTTCATTTTAGTGAATCAAAAACGTGTTGCACGACCAGTGTAGTTTGATTCTCGAACCAATGGTTCTTATGAGTCAGTTCATTTTGGTGTTTAAAAAGCACACAGTGCAGTGTAGTTCGATTTCTGAATGAATTACTCTTATGAGCCAGTTCATACTCGATAGGTCATCTCTGTTTTTAAGGTTCATGAAAGTTAAATCAGTCTTGACTTAATGCTCATTTGACATAGTTAAATATACTTAGTTTTGATGCATTCCCGTAATATTTTATAAGAACTATGTTATTTTGTCAAGAGATTTTTATTTAATATGGAGTTATGACCAATAGCTGGATTTTAAGCAACCTTTGAATCACGCTGAAAAGTCTGTATAAATACGTATTGAAAAAAAGAAATGTATTAAATTTACAATGAATTACGTATGTCTGGTGAAATTGGAAATGAAAAAGGCCTAAAAGGGCAGTAAATATTTCTTATGAAAAAGAATTCTCAGTGGAACTGTAAAGGTTCCAATTATTATTCATTAGGAGGAATCAGAAACAAAATTATAAATTTCCTTATATGATTCCCATCTCTACTGCACACTATTATTCCCCATAACTAAACAGTGCAGATCTTCATGTAATGTAATTGCTGAGTGAGTAGGTCCTTACGTGTGAATCAGAACATGAGCGGGTGGCACACAATCTCAGTTTATAAGTAGAGACCTGATAAGTGACAAAGCAGCTGGTCTTCCTACATTAATTAGGGTTTAGAGGTACATACGTGACAGGTCAAGAGGAAACGACTGTCCTCGGCATACAAAAATAGAGACAAAAAGTACACCGTGCTTTAACAAGTGGTTTAACAACAGCTTAAGGGGGCTGAAGAAGTCATGGCGGCACTGTTTAAGAGCCAAGAGAAACTGCTCTATCACAACATACCATTAAGACACATTCCTTGGCCAAAATGGTGTCGGAAACTGATAATGGAAGGAGTTCTTCAAATACGAGGAATTTGTGCTGAGAACCAAATTAACAAGGCCTGAGCATCGAGTGAATTAAAACACCAGCAACCGTAATTGTTTTGTGCAATCTTACTTAATAGAAAAGAGTCAAAATTAGAGCACTGAAAGAATTGATGGAGGAGAACCCATAAGGAGCAGCACCTCTCATTGGGGTGTGTGGGCCGGGGTGATTATTGCTCATGTATTCCACAGTAAATACAGCAATGCATCATAAATCAGGTGTAACAAAAGGCTCAGGGCAAGGATGCAGAACCCAATTTGCAGCTCTTTATAACACAATAAGGGTGAAACACAAAGATAACTAAAGAGTCAGCAACAAAAGGACCAAAGGTATTTTAAATAGACTTACCGAAACTATAGCTAGGGTTGTTTTGACCAGTGCATTTCCATGGCTTTTTCAGTTGTCTAAGAGCACTGGAAAAGGAATTTAAAAATCATTTTAGGAGGATTGCAGAAAATATTTTTTTTTCAGACATCTAAAATATTTCAACAGCTAGATAAAAAAAAGAGCTGATAAAATATTTTAAAGCTCAGCCAAGCAATAAAAACAACAACAACAACGCCAAAAATGTCTATGACTTTTAAAGATTTGATTCATTTCCAGGCCTAAAAATCACAATATATTCCATTAAAGAAGGAGCCCTGCATTGTACATTAGTTAAGGAAAACATTAAACCTTAGGCCACTTTCATTTTAGTTGAAAAAGGATTTCCACCAATTGCTGGTATCTTTTATATATTGACACATGTTTGAATGACACATATTAAAGGATGTGAAAACAGAAGTAGCTTCAATTGCAATATCTGACTTTTATTCTTTTTATTTATTTTTTTTTTTTTTGCACGGAAAAGACCATCTAATACTTTCTGTTCTCCACAGAAGACAGAAAGTCAACCAGCTCAGAGATCATAACCCAGACTTTACTCTGAAGCAAAAGGGTTTATAAAAATCAGAGAAAGAGATCAAATGTACCATATATCAGGAAACATATATCATCACTTAGCTCCTGGTAGGTTTGCCTTCTCTATACAGAAAATGAATGGGATTTTCAACAGCACTGATCACTGGGATGTTCATGCATTCTAGAAAGATATGTGCATTAGTATGGGATTTTTTTTTTCCCCCCTGCAGGTTACTTTGTTACGCAGTAGGTGGCTGTCTTTATGAGTGTGTTATTTATAGAAGGTAAATCATTCACGCAATCAATTCTATCAAAAACATTGATTCATTTAGTAAAGAAACAGGTGTACTGCATGTTGCTTGCAGACATGCAGCTGTTTTGATTCTGCTTTGACATTTAGAAATATTACTTTCAGAACAACAGCACTCTTGCTTGTGTGATATTGTTTAACTATTATACATTATATAGTTTTTTTCCATGCCCATATGATATAGGCCTATGTTTTGTTTTTGTTTTTTTAAGAAATTTACTTTCTATATTCTATATACCCTTACCGCCCTTCTCTCAATTTGGACTCCAGAATACTTATCAGAACTTTTAAACTCTTCTTCCACAAAATCATCAGACCAAGATCTTTTAACAGAACAATATGCTTTTGCTGTCCAAGTTGCAGTCTAACCTGCTGGTATATGCTTCACACACACACACACACACACACACACACACGCACACACACACACAAAACTAAAGCTAAAGCCTTTTGCTACAGATTTTACGTACTACAAGGAACAGCACGTACTGCAATAGAATCTGAGCCATTATTTTTTTTCCGTAATTAAACTAAAATTACTTTTTAAGACAACTATGGGAACCCATTAAATTTTTGGTCTAAGCCCTGAACAAAAGCAAAACTGGTCAAAAGAGGTCTTGTCCCTAAAAGTCACCATGGTAAAAGAAAAAAAAAAAAAAAATGAGGGTCTGGTAGATTAAGAAAACAATGTAAAACAGTAATGAGACCATATATTGTATGTACTGAGCTCTATGAAACTAAAAAGTTATTTTTCATACTTTTTTAATGACCTTGGTTTCTATATTATTTCTCATTATCAAAAGCCATATGCTCTGGCATCACCACAGCAAATGATGTTGTGTTTGTTCTATGCATGTTAAAGAAACAAGACAATGGGTCGTGTGTCACAAACCTCCTTAAGAGAAACGTGGCCTTGTAAAATGATGGTAACAGCATCGTGATAAAATAAACAAATTAACACCAAAAAGATTTAATTGCTTTCTTCAAAGTTGAGTCATCACATTATTATCTTTATATAATATACACTACAGTTCAAAAGTTTGTTGTCAGAGTTTTTTTTGAAGTAATTAATACTTTTGCGCAGCAAAGAAAGCATAAAATTGATCAAAAGTGACAGACTTTTATAATGTTACGAAATATTTCTATCTCAAATATTTGCAGTTCTTTTGAACTTTCTATTCATCAAAGAATCCTATGAGTTTCCACAAAAAATATTAAGCAGCAAATATTAAAAACATATTACCGAGACATATTGAATAATTAAACAACTGAGCAATTGTCCATTTGTCCATTGTTCTTTATGAATTCTACGGCTATTCTTCCTACTAGTAAACTGTCCATGCTTTAGTTTATATATGGCTCATTCATAGATGTGCCACATCTTTGCGTACTGTCATCTGAGTGTTGAATAAAACACTCTGCCTCAATTGAATAGGGAAGAACCATGATAAAAGAGGGATACTGGGACAACATATGAATGACAGTGTGTCTAACATCTTGCCCACAGTCCTGATCACTCCGTGGGGCACCAGGCAATCACAGTATCTACATTTCCGTGTCATCTCCTTGGGCCTCTGAGCCTCACATTTAAGTCGAGAAGGTGCACACCTCCACCGAGACCCGGCGGCTTTGCACACCGGCCGATCTGCAAATAAATATGTAGCCGAGAGCTTGCTCTGCATGAGCAATGAATCCTGGGAAGGGAATAAAAAGGTAAGAGGGAGCAGATGGGGGTCAAGTTGTTGAAGCAAGTTGTCTACTGACTGACATCGCATAAGCAGCGGGCGCCATCTCAGGACTAGATAGCTGACATTGTAATGGGGCTGGAATATATGCAGAGGATGGGCGCTCAATTTCGGGTTTGAGATGGAATGCGCGAGGCAGCAGCTGGCACTGGTGGGAGAAGGGGCCGGGTAATGAATTCTCACCCCGGCCGTCTGCTTCGCGTTTCCCGCGCAACCTCCACTAAGATATTAAAAGGTGTCATCGTCCGGCTCACCGATGAATCCAGACTGAATTTTAAAATAGCCCCACTTGTCAAACTGAGGACAATATCAATGGCTACTACAGCACGGAGGGAGGAAATGGAAAAAACAGGGAACCTCCATGAAAAGTGGAAGACAAGAGATCTGGCTGTGCCAATTACTGCAGGTTTGTGGGAGGAAGTTGCAGGGACGGAGTGTAAAACAGGACAGATTTAATGACAGAAACAGGGAACGGAATCTTGAGCTTGACAAGTGAGCTGCTGTTTTATCTGCTGGTACATCCATCTCGTGTCTCGGAAAGTGAGAAAGAAGAGATTGGTTTCATGTAGCGGGGTCTTCTTGTGCTGAGAAGAAGAGGTTTGTTTTAAAGACAGAAAAATGACAGCTGGTTATGTACAAAAACTTTTAAGCTTATATAAGAACATTCTGGCAAATTTGTTTTTAGATGAGAAGTAAATTCATTCCATTCATAACAGAAGCACATTCTCATGAAACTCACTAATCTGGACATTAGTTTTTTCAACATTACAATTTAAGCTCAGAGGTATAAGGATGTGTAATGAAAATATATAGTATTAGTATGTGTGTGTGTGTGTTAGACGGGTATGTTTGGCCACAGGTCCATGTTTTGACAAGTGTCAAGTTAAACATAGTTCAACTTTAAAAAACATGTCTCAAGACCCAGAACTCGGTTCCATGCAGTTGCGCTCCGTCTAGCCGTTTGAATGGGAGAACACATCCTGTGTGCACACCCTCTAATCTCTCCCAAGTGTCAAAGCAAATGGTACACCAAACTGAAAGTCACAGCAAACCGTGTTGACACAAGCTGTCTGTCAGAACACGAGGTACTGCTGTAAGTGTCACAACCAATCCCAAAATTAAAAACGAAGCCTTTTTGTTAAGTTTAAGTGAAGATTTCACTAGATCTTGAATTTTATGATTAATCATTGTTGGGTGACAATTCATAGTCATCATGACTTATCATTATATAGTTTAAAGCTAGTTAAAAAAAAAAACAGTGTTATATATTTTGAGTTGAGTACTTACAATATCCCAAATGTGAAGATGAACTTAAGTTTAACTGAAACTGGGTTTGGATTTTCCAGCATGCTTTGCCCATGGCACTCAAATGGGAGTAAATGCTAAAATTAATAGTCATATATTTAATATAATTAATTGTCATATATGTATTTATTTTTTATATGTGCAAGATTAATGTTAATTGGGATATTTAGTAGATTACTTTTTGTAATGCTAATTTAAAAGAGTTTCTGTTCTGTTCTGTTCTGTACAAAATAAAAACCTGCCAGTTCTGCTTACTTAATCTTTAAAATTCTTAGTTTAAAAATTGAGGTAATTTGTTTGATTTAACTCATTCAGGTTTACAGTGTAGGACAAGGACCAGGGATGACGTACTGACATGCAGTAAAACGCTAACATTCAGTAAGACTTCTGACAAAACACACAGGGATTAAATAGGTAAACATGAACATGAATGAGATAATCACACACAGGTGGTGGGAATCAGAACATAATGAGCCCATGCAATGAATCATGGGAAATGCAGTTCATGATACAATCAAGGAGAAAGGAAGCGTGCCCTCTGGTGGCTATCATCGACACTCTATCTGACAAGCATGACACCCACCTTCATTAAACACGAAAGTGCTACTACATGACACTCGCAACGACACTAGGTGGCGCTAAGAATTTTAAAGATGATATCAGTTTTCACACTGGCTGCATCTGAAATGGCATTCTTCCCTACTATACAGTAGGCAAAAAACAGTATGTGACACAAGAAGTATGTCAGAACTCATAAAAGAGTAGGCAAAAATGATGACTACTACTTCTAGCAAAATTCTGAAGTATGCATTTGATGGACATTTTATTGTCCCATAGGAATTTATGAATGGCAGTGAAGCGATGTAACTGAGGCTCATTCATATTATATAGAACATACTTTTGAAGTGGTTATGAAGTAATTACTTATTCAAAATAAGTACCTACTCAAGAGGGTATGCAATTCCAGATGCAGCCAACTCTGTCAGCACAAAATACTTAAACTGGAATTAAATTAAAAACTAACTACCGAAACACTTAAAGTTCTTGGTGAAAATCAATGATAATCAAACTAAAAGGACAAACTGAAAATAAAACAGAAAATAAAAAAATTCAAAACTTTAATAACTCTGCGAGCAACATGAAGCATGCAGCACGGATACTTACAGGGGTACATGCAGGTTTACTCAGATGAATGGAGATTAAAACAGATAACGTAAAGTTTTATAGACCTACTTTATTAACCTTATCAGCCTGGTTCATGAATATTAATTAGTTAGTGCTCGACCATTAGTCCTAGCTGATTTGCTGAAACTAGGTGCTCACTATTAGTAGGATTATTGCTCAGACGTTCATTGGACGGCTGATGCTACACGTTGGTCTACAGCTTGAAAAGTAAAATAAAAGTAATAACTAAATTTTAAAATTCAAAAGTTTAATAACCTTGATCAGCAACATGAAGCATGCAGCATGAAAGCACACAGGTTTACTGAAAGGAACAAAAATGTGAATAGATAACTTTCTCCAGGTTTTATATACATCATTTATTAACCTTATCAGACTGGCTCATGAATATTAATTAAGTGTCATAATGTTCACCTAATTAATCCTAGTCAATTTACTGGAAGGCAAGGCGTTCACCATTAGTTGGATTACCGCTCACGTTCATGCAGGTCTTCCGCTTGGTCTTAAAATCATAGTTATGACTATGTAATCACTACTTATTTTTATTTTTTATTGTTGCATTTATACAATGCAGATGTTTCAAAGCAGCTTAAGGAAAATAACGATTCAATGATGCAAACCCAAATCAATTATGCTGTAAAGCAGCTCTAAAAGACAATAGTAAAAAGTTATTATTCACTTTAAATTCAATTCAATTCAATTCAAATTTATTTGTATAGCGCTTTTCACAATACACATCGTTTCAAAGCAGCTTTACAGAGAATGGATGTCAACATTACAATTTAAAGAAAGCAGTTAGCAAATAAAATAATTTAGTTGATTAATTTACAATCAGAGTTAGCAGTTTAACCGAAGTTAGAAGCAATGAGCTCCCGGAAAATAAATTAACAATAAGGATAAAGAATTAGGTAATGAGCATGTTGATCCAGATGATTGCGTCTTCTGAAGTCCTCGCAGGAACTGGGGCCGTCCAGTTCAGTGTTGATTTATTTTTGTGTTTAGTTGATTAACTGTGTGAAGTACATTAATTATGAAATGTGTTCAATTCAGCAGTAAAGCAGCTTTGCAGAAGACAGTGACGTCATCGTCCAGCTAAGTTCAGTTCTCATCCAATAATGTCAGTGCAGTCAAATCAGTAATATTACTGAATATTAGCTATAGTTCACCCAAAAATGAAAATCATTTACTCACCCTCATGTTGTTCCAAACCTGTATGAGTTTCTTTCTTCTGTTGAGCACAAAAGAAGACATTTTAAAGAATGTTGGTAACCAGACATTTGATGGTAGCCATTGACTTCCATAGTTTGTTTTTTCCTACTATGGAAGTCAATGGCTACGGTCATCTGTTTGATTACCAATATTCTTTAAAATATCTTCTTTTGTGCTCAACAGAAGA